>CAUYUJ010015864.1:230506-263006 GCA_963575745.1 Prorocentrum cordatum
GAGCTCATTAGTTGATTACTAAAAACAAAGCAAGTCGAACATGTTTGGCGTAGCTTTGGAAGCTCGTTTCGTTTGGGGGCAGGTTTTGTCTAAAGGTTCTCAGCGGGCGTGGAGCCCCCCCCCTCGCATTCCGCCAACGCGCCGCCCCCGTTGGCCTCGCCCCCCAGCGTCCGGCGGCGCAGCGGGCAGCGGCGCGATGCGCCGAAAAAAAAAACGCAAGCGGTGACCTCCCCCTTGCTGCCGTCTCCTCGCTCACTTGGCCTCCACCAGTTTCGCTCCTTCTTTCCGCCCCCTGCCTCTGCCTTCCCTCTTTTTCCCTTTCGGCCCTCTCTACCTCTCTTCTGAATAGTCATCTCCCTCCGCGCCTCCGCCCTCCTGGATCTCTCCATCTCTATATATCTGCTAAATCGCTCAACCTGGTGCCCGCCTCTCCTAAATACCTCCACCCGTGACGCGTTGCTGCGTCTTGTTGATGCGCCGTGCTGTCGTGCCACGCGTAGTGTTGTTGTGCAGTGTGTGTATGTTGCCGTGACGCATCGTGCAATTACAGCGCGCGTGCTACATTGTTGTACTGTGAAGCGCGACGCAGACCCACGCCGCGCCGACGCTGCCCGTGATGGCGGCTCCGAGGTTGACAGGGGACGGGCGACTACGCGTGGGGGGTGGACGGGGAAACCACTCGCGCCGTGTGCAACATGTCATGCCACGGGCGTCCGCGCGGCGCACGTGTCCTGGCGCGCGCGCCACGCCTCCCTCGCTCGCTCTGTTGCTCGGAGCGGCAGCACTAACCTACTACTTCGTCATATCACCGATGATGTTCATCATCTGGACCATGTGCACCTGAAAGGGGCCCATGTTGGACTTGAGCTTCCCGTTGTTCGGCTTCTTGTCCGTGGCCCACTCGGCGATGGCCCCCCCGTGCTTGCGGAGGAGCGAGAGCGTCTGGGCAGCATGTATAACAAATGGGTTCCGTCTCCTTCCTCATCCCAAACCTCACCGTCCGAACGTGCCCCCCGCCTCCTGCCAACATCCCCCTTCCCCCATCTTCACGCGCAATATCCAAAGGACCCCCCCCCCCCCCCTCCACGACCACAGCCCCCTCCGTCTTCATCCTCCGACGCATCAGGCCAACAATGCGCGGCGGCGCGCCGAGTGGGTCTGGGGAGGGGGCAGGGTTTCTGAGGGGGCTCCTCCTCCTCCTCCTCATCCTCCTCCTCGTCCTCCGCCTTCCTCCTGGTCCTTCTCGCCCTCGTCCTCCTCCTACTCCTCGCCCTCCTCATTGACCAACAGGTCAAGCCAGATGGCGGGGGGCGCGGGGTCTGGAGATCGGGGGGAAGGGCGCAGGAGGAGGTGGGGGGAGGCAGGATGTAGGAGGCATGAGGCAGGAGGGCGGATGGAGGAGGCACGGGGTAGGAGGAGGAGGAGGAGGAGGAGGAGGAGGAGGAGGAGGAGGAGGAGGAGGAGGGGGGGAGGAGGAAGAGGAGGAGGAGGAGGAAGAGGAGGAGGAGGGGGGGGGGAGCATGAGGAGGATCAGCGAGCGAGCGTCAGGCCTTCTTGGCCTTGTCGGCAAGCCTCCCGTTCCACTCGACCCAAGATTTGTTGTTCAAGTAGCCCATCGTGTAGTCGTTCATCGCCTGTGGCGCGTTGTTCTTGTCATGGGCACTCCCGTTCCGTGCCCCCTGCCTTCCGCATCTACACCTTATCGCTAGCCTCCTGCGCCTCCCCCCATCGCCAAGTGACTCCGCGTCGCCATCGTGCTCCTACATATTTCGGTTCCGCGCTCAGAGGACCGTCCTCTTCCTCTCCCCCCGACCCCCTCTACCCATCCCCACCCTGCCCCCGCACCCGCCCAACCCATTCCCAACCCGAACTGGCTCTCTCACCTCCCCCCCCCCCCCTCCTCGCCCCCACCCCCCCCTGCCGACGCCGAAAAGCAACAAAACAAAAGGCTGTCCGAGAGGCACTCGCCGAACACCTTCACCACCTCGCCGTAGTCCTCCTCCTCCTTCAGGTCGCTGGCCTTGAACGTCTGGACGTCAGAGTTCAACGCGCGGAGCTTCTTGATCTGCTTGGTCTCCTCTCGGGAAACGGCAGGGGGCCCTGCGCCGCGCTGCGCTCGCCCCCTGGGCCCGCTGCCGACGGCCCCTGGGCCCGAAAGCTGCCCCTGGAAGTTGAAACAAAACATCGGTATTTTTTTTTGGTGCAAAAAGACAGGCGCCCTCTCCTCCCCCTTGCATCGCTTTTCCAGCGCGGGAGAAAGGAGGTAGCAGAGTAGAAACATTCGAGGAGGAGGCGAATGCATATGAAGGGGGAGACGAAGAGGAGGAGGACAAGGAGGAGAAGGTGGAGGAGGAGGGGGAGGAGGAGGAGGAGGAGGAGGAGGAGGAGGAGGGGGGATGGAGGAGGGCGGAGCGGAGGAATGATGGGGAATGCGAGAGCCCCCTGGAGATGCCAGGGAGGAGGGGAGGGGAAACGCGAGGACATCAGGACGGGGAGGGAAGCCGTGAGAACGTGGTGAGGAGGGGAGGGCAAGTCCTTCTCGGCCTTCTCCGTCTTGATGCTGCGGCCGCGGCCAGCTCCGCGGCCGCGGCCAGCAGCGCCGCGGCCGCGGCCGCCCGAACCCTCTGGTTCCTCGGGCCTGCCGTCCTCCAAGTCCATGCCCATCGCCGCCATGCCACCTGAGCTCACTTTCAGGCGCCTCTCGCCCCCACCCCGCCCTCCCCGTCCTCCTCCACCTCGACCTCCTCCTCCTACTCCTGCCCCCCCTCATCCCCTTCCCCCCTTCTCCTCCTTATCGCAATCGTCCTCCCTCGTCCCCCCCTCATCATCATCCTTCTCCTGCTCTCCCGCGTGCCCACCCTCTGCCGCCCCCTCCCCCCCCCCCTCCTCCCCCTCCCCCCCCCTCCTCTTCCTCCCCCTTCTCCCCCTCCTCCCCCCCCCTCCTCCCCCCCCTTCCCCCTCCCCCATCCGCCTCCACCCCTTCTGCCCCCCTCCTCGCCCCCTCCGCCGACGCCCTCTGCAGCAGGAGGGGCTCTTGCACCCAACACATCAAGTACAGCGGCGGTCAGTCCACAAGGAACTCTCCGCAATTAACCCAACCCTGGAACCCCAGGACGCCCAGTGATGTTGGGCGTGAGAACGCAGCGCCTCCCATAGCAATAGCCATCGACACCCAAGAAACTCAGGGCACCCTGGAGGCAAGCAGGGTGCTTCTTGGCAGGGTGGCGGAGGGGTGTGTGGGGGGTGGGGGGGGGGTGGGGTGGGGTGTGGTGGTGGTGTGGGGTGGGGGGGGGTGGGGGGGGGGGTGGGGGGGGGGGGGGGGGGGGTGGGGGGGGGGGAAAAGGGGGCCTGGCGCGAGGAGGAGGGGGGCAGAGATGGTAGCGTTTCTTCGGGTGAAGTCAGAACATGCCAGAAAGGATGGCAGACGCAGGAGGAGGCAGCAGGTTGAGGCTACGGGCGCGACGTGATTGTCAATATTCACAGCAGGGGAGGGTGTGGAGACGAGGGACGAGGAGAAGGAGGGGGGAGGGAATTTGAAAAGAGTCACATAATGAGGGCGACGATACGAGGGCGGGGGAGAAGGAGTAGGAGGAGAATGAGAAGGATGAGAAGGAGGTTCTATGCCACCGTAAGCGGCCCTGTCCTGCAGCATCTGGAACCGCTCCACGTTCGAGATCGCCGCGTCGAAACCCTCTGCCTCCATGTTGCCACCGCGCTGGCCCGCCAAGGTCTTCGTGCGGCCGATCCGCTTGGTGTGAACGTCCTCCTTCACGGCGTACTGCTTGCGCTTCGGGTTGTCTGGGTTCGGCCGCGTCTAGGGCCGCATTTTGCTGCCAATTGTCATTCACAATCAGAGACGACATCAGGCAGACAACCACGATGTCAAATCACAAGGGCGCCAACTGTCCATCACAATCAGACACGCCAACTGTCGCTTACAACCACGGCAAAATCAGAGGCGAAACCAATCAGTTACAATCAGAGACGACCATCCGACACCTACATGTCAAATTCCATGATCCAATTCGCACCTGTCAATCGCCGCGGCAGTTGGCATCACGCCTGACATCGCCACTGCGGGCGAAGCACTTACCTACAACTCGCGCGAGCACGTTCTTACACATCGACGACCGACGCGACACGGAGACAACGCAATCAACAAAAAACACATGATCCTTGACGAGATCATTCGCCTCCATCTCCTCGGCCTCGCTCTCCCCGAACATGTCGTAGAACTGCTTCCTCGACATCCACTTCGTGGTCCGCGCCATGTCCTCGCTCCAGTTGAGCGAGACCGTCACCTGCATGTAGCGCTCGCCGAGGGATGGGTCCACGATGAAGGCCGCCAGCATCTTCGCCTTCGTCTCGTACTTGCTCATGCCCTTCACCTGGCCAGCCTCGACCGCCGCCCACTGCTTCTGGCTCTCCTCGTTCTGGTTCCTCGCCGTCTGGAACCTGCCGTACAGCGCCCTGGGCAAAGCAATGTGTAGTTTGAAAGCTATCAAGCCTCTAGTGATGGACCTCCTGTTGGCCCCCGAAGCTACGTGCGCACAGTGGAAAACTTCGAACGCACCGCCAAAGACTATACCTGCCCTGCACATGCGAACACGGACGAATATGGGAAGGAACGGTCGGGTCGGGTTCTCCCGTGAGCTCTACCAGCCCTGAAGCAATTACAACATAATGTTTCTCAAGCATGGGGGGCCGAGATGCCCAGCGCGCGCCCGTCCTCTCCCCAGCCAAAAACGTGACTCTGAGTGAAAAAAAGCAAGAGCACGCCTGACTTCCTTGTCAGTGAAGAGCTTCTTCACCAAGCCAGCGTTCTTGATGTCCCCGTGCAGACTGAATGAGATGCGGCAACTATTTCAGTTAGCGGTCTAATCTCAATGCCCCCCCTTCGCCCTTGGCGGACAATGCACCAGCGATTCGCGTCGGCCCCAATCCCGACTGCAACCCCCGAGCGACAGCGCGCCAACCGCGACGCCGCTACGACAGCTCAACAACTCGCCGCCCGCTCCTTCCCACCCCCCCCCCTCCCCACGAAATCAAAAAAAAATGCAGTCCGAAAGACGGCCATCTTCTGCTCGATGTCTTTGCCCTTGCAGGCCTCAATCATCTGCTCGTCGGTCCACCTAGCGAGCCGCCGACGTTAAACGCGCCAAAAGAGGCAGCGCCAGGAGGATATGGTGGAGGTTCATGAACCAGGAGGAGGGGCGACGAGGGCGCTCGAGGAGGATGAGGCGTGGATGGGCCCCGTCTGGATGCATTGGGAATTCGCGGGCAGGTTTAGGAGGATGAGGTTTGAAAGGACCTGATTTGGCGAGTGTTACCCTGGGAGGGCGAGGTGGGGGGGTGAATGGGTTGCCGAGTCTGGGGTGGCGACCACCGAGAACGCGGTCCAATAACGACGCCATGTCCCCAAGCAGCGTCTTGCAATCCATTGCCCTGTTTCCAAGCAAACGGAAACCATGGGCGATTTTGAGATAGACTGAACGCGAGAATGGGTGAACTTTACTGCCCAGGCCACTTCCCAGCAGACGCCGCCACGCCCGTCTTCAAGAAGTCCTGCGATCGGGTGGTCAGCAAATCAAGGCCGATCGATTCTCGGATCGGGGTGTCCCTGCGCGAGATTTCTCGGACCAAGATTCATCGGGCCAGGGTTTCTCGGACCAGGGTTCTCAGAAACAGATTTATCCCGACTTCCTTTCTGACGCCGCGTTTGGCCCCTGCTTTCGGCTTGGCCGCAGCAGCTCGCTTGGCGCCAGCTTTGCCAGCAGCTTTCATGGCTTTCGCCATTGCCGCCGCGCGACACCCCGAAGCCGATCCGAGGCCCTCGCGCCGTCGATCACTCAAGGCTGGCGCGCGAGATCACATCACATTGTCGTACAATTGTGATTCATGATTGCATGGCCAGATTTGGATATACATGCGAAACATCCATTACTGTCATGCACATACTTTTGAAGATGTACAAGGAAACGACCGTCAAATCAGAGATTATGTCACAAAACACACATATAATTAAACACATAATACACACAACGATCTGACAATGATCTGACGTCAGACCATTGTCAGGCATGATGTCTGACAATGCCTGACGCCAGGCCATCTTCAGACCATTGTCAGATCTACGATCTGACAATGGTCTGACGTCAGATCATTGTCAGATCGACGGTATTTTTTGTTCGCCATATTGTTTGGATAATTTCGGGCTAACGCTGGCAAGTTTATAATTGTTTAACACTAAATATGATGAAGCATTCTGATATGTTTTTACTAAAAACAATATAATACACACACTGTTGCTAACTTATATGTAACAAGTGCATTCTCTGTGGTCACATGTCTATCTTGACACTGCATGTCTTGCATGGTTTGCCGTGTGGTATAAGCGGCGGGATTCACGAATGCTGATAGCCAAGTATGCGATGTACACACGAGAGGACCTCCAGCAGTGCCCTCAAGAAGCGACGGTTACCATTTCTGGTTACTCATGGGCTGACAGGGGGGTTCTTGACTCACACTTGAAATAGGCTGACATTTATCACTGTGGACTTGCCAACATGGTTCACCACCCACAGAACCACCTTACATGGCAACTCATGGGAGCCTTGCATGACCCTTCGTGTCCTCTTTAGTGTTCCGATAGCGTTCCGATAGCGTTCTGGCGCGTTTCGGCAGGGCTCGCGCATGGCGCTGTCGCCCGCTTTGGCCCGGTAGGGCCCGCGTTGCAGCAGAGCGAAAAAACCTCCTCATCCTCCGCCTCCTCCGCCTCCTCCTCTTCCCCCTCCTCCTCTTCCCCCTCCTCCCCCCCCCCATTTCTCCTCCTCCTCCTCCTCCTCCTCCTCCTCCTCCGCCCCCTGCTCCTCCTCGTCCTCCTCCTGCCTCCTCCTCCTCCTTCTCCTCCTCCTCCTCCTCCTCCTCCTCCTCCTCCTCCCCTTTTTCCTCCTCCTCCCCCTCTTTATGTTCCCCCTTTTCCTCCTCCTCCTCCTCCTCCTCCTCCTCCTCCTCCTCCTCCTCCTCCCCCTCCTCCCTTCCCCCCCCTCCCCCTCCCCCCCCTGGGCGCCTGCCCGCGGCCGCAAGGTCGAGAAAGGCAACAGCAATCCCCAAAACATATGCTGTTGACCAGGAAACCGAAACATGAAAACCTCATCAACGCTGAATAACAAAATCCTCAAACAAACTATGCTGCAACACAAAAAACTAAAATCCTCAAACATATTATGGCGTTTTGAACCAGAATCGGCGCCTTGCCTCCTCGATCCTCTCCTTCCCCGCGCTGGGCCTGCTCCAATAGCGCAAAGTAGTAGGGAGAGCGAACGAGAGAGCACAAGCATCGCTGCCTGATGCAGTCCTTCTGGTGGCCGGGTGCGCGGACGAGGGCTTGCACCCCCTCCTCTCCGCCCCCATTTCCCCCCTTCCTCGCCTCTCCCCTCCCCCCCAACCGCTCGGGCGCACCGCCCCTTGGCGGCCCGCTGCAGATTTTCGGACACAGCTGCCCCAGGGACTCAACTCGGCCCCTGCCGCGCCCCGCCCCCATCAGACGATTAAGCCCCAGCCGTGTTCCTGCGACGACGAAGACGACGATGACGGGAGCGACGACGACGATGACAAAAATGATGTCTGTCGCGCTGCCCAACCGCGTCGGTCTGGCCGTGCTGATGTACACTCCAGCGGCGTCACCGTGAACCACCACGAATACCGTTTCCACGAACGGCCCGGCGGGCCACCGCGGGGGGGTTCGGAAAAGGATAAGATGCCGCCAGGAAAATGGTTTAGCGCGTGCGTGAATTCACATCCGCTGGATGCGCGCGCAAAGGGCCCGCGCGGCGCGAAGGCCGAGCGCTGGAAGCACGCGGAGCCACATTTGCACTCATCTCCCGCCCAAGCCGGCCAGCTTCGGCGCATCCAATTTCCTGGCGGCATGGCTCGGGTCGGGCGAAAGGGGGGGATAGCAAAGGGGGGGTTTGAGAATCAGCTCACGTAGCTGATTTTCCCGGCGCCTCCCGGCGCCGGGAGGCGTCCATGCATCGAGGAATGGGCCCCTCGGTGAGGCCGAAACGCGAAACACAGCTGCATGCAGCACTTTCGTACCCCCACCCCTTTCCCTAATCCCCCCTTTTTTTTGCTTCGCCCGGCCCTAAAAAAGAACAAAAAAAAAAACGAATGGCTGCCAGCGCGCCCGCTGACGGCCGCAGGCAGCGCCTCTCTCGGAAGCACAAGAATTGTCCCAAGGCCCTACTGTGGCACCAAATACCTCGCCCTAGCCAACATCAATTCTCAAATGCACTGGTGTCACCGAAGAAATCATCCAACGCCTTCTGCTTCTTGGCCTCCGAGCCGGCGTCGACGGCGTCGGGCGGGCGCTTCGTGCCCGCCGGCGCCACCACCGCGGGCCGGAGCACGAGCTGGCCCAGAGTGAACTGGTGCACTTTGCCATTCTCCGAGCCGCCCATCATGCGCACCTTGAACCTCTTACCACCGGCGAGCACTCCCTCCACGGTGCCCGGCTGGTCTCCGAACTTTTTCACCAAGTCCGCCTTCGCAACTCGAACGGTCACGGAGCTGCCGACCTTCACCTCGTCGGAGGAGGCCGCCCCTGTTTTCGCCCCAGAAGCGGCTGCCCCGGATGCCGACGCACACGCGGGAGGCTCATGCGGGTCGGCGCGCGGCGCGCCCGCAGCCGCCGCTGGCTCCACCGCGGGCGGTCCCGCCGCCTGGCCGGGCGGGCTCACCTCCGCCCACTGCTTCAAGGTGGACACGAAGTTGCTCCGGCCACTGGCCTGGGGGAACAAACGCCGCGGATACCCAAGGATACCAAAGGATACCGATACCCCAGGATACCCAAGACTACCAAAGGATACCCAAGAATACCCTAGACGACCCAAGGATACCCAAGAATACCCAAGGATACCCAAGGATACCCAAGACTCCCCAAGAGTACCAAAGACTACCTAAGGATACCCAAGAATGCCCAAGACTACCCAAGGAGACCCCAGGATACCCTAATACATCAAAGACTATTCAATGATACCCAAGGAGACCCAAGGAGACCCAAGGATACCCAAGGAGACCCAAGGAGACCCGAGGCGACCCAAAGAGACCCAAGGAGACCCAAGGAGACCCAAGGAGACCCAAGGAGACCCAAGGAGACCCAAGGAGACCCAAGGAGACCCAAGGAGACCCAAAGAGACCCAAGCCGACCCAAGACTACCCAAGACTACCCAAGGATACCCAAGGATACCCTAGGATACCCAAGGAGACCCAAGGAAACCCAAGGAGACCCAAGGATACCCCAGGAGACCCAAGGAGACCCAAGGAGACCCAAGGAGACCCAAGGATACCCCAGGAGACCCAAGGAGACCCAAGGAGACCCAAGGAGACCCAAGGAGACCCAAGGAGACCCAGGGAGACCCAAAGAGACCCAAGCCGACCCAAGACGACCCAAGACTACCCAAGGATACCCTAGGAGACCCAAGGAGACCCTAGGAGACCCAAGGATACCCCAGGATACCCCAGGATACCCAAGGATACCCAAGGATACCCAAGGACACCTCCCCCCCTCCTCCTCCTCCTTTTCTTTCTCCTCCTCCTCCTCCTCCTTCTCCTCCTCCTCCTCCTCCTCATCCTCCTCCTCCTCCTCCTCCTGCTCCCCTCCTCCTCCTCCTCCCTCCTCCCCCTCTCCTCCTCCTCCTCCTCCCTCCTCCGCCTCCTCCTCTCCTCCTCCTCCTCTCCTCCTCCTCATCCTCCTCCTCCTCCTCCTCCTCCCCCCCCCTCATCCGCCTCCTTTCCTCCTTCTCCTCCCCCCTCCTCCTCCTCCTCCCCCCCTTCTCTTCCTCCTCCTCCCCCGGGCGCCTGCCCGCGGCCGCAGCGTCGAGAAGGGAAACGAGCAGTCATCAAAACATATGCTGTTGACCAGAAAACCGAGACCAGGAAAAGCTCATCAACGCAGAAATACAAAATCATACAAAAACTATGCTGCGCAATGAAAAACGAAAATCATCAAAAATATTATGGCGTTTAAACCCGAATCGACGCCTCGACTCCTCGATCCTCTCCTTGTAGGCGCTGGGCCTGCTCAGATACCGCACAATTAATAGGGAAATCGGCCAAAGGGCCCCGGGAGTGTCGAAGGCCAGGTGGCCTTCGCCAGGGTGGATCCGAAAGCTTTCACAAGGGCCGTGTAGGAGTCGCAACGCGGCTCGACCAGCGCGGGGGGCTCCCCGCCCTGGTGCCCCATGAAGCCGCACTTGGCGACGCTCAGCTCCATGAAGATGCCGTCGGTGAGCTCCGTGACGTGCGTGTTCTGCGCGCCGGGCGCGTCCAGGCACTTCTGCAAGAGCTGGATGAGCGGCCTCAACGTCGGGTGCTTCACGAGACTCAGATCCATGCCCGATGCGCAGAGGAACCGAGACGCAGACAGGTACGAGGCCGGGTCCCACTGGCGAAAATCAATCTGCACCAGCGCGAAGTTCATCACATTCGCAACGTCTGTCTTCTCAGGGAACCACGCCGCGCAGTGGTTGAAAGCCTGCTGCCTCTGCTTTTCGTCGGGGAGCCCGAAGAGGTACGCCAGGAGGCTTGCGGTCGAGGGGGCCTGCAGCGCAGTCGCCGCCACGGTCAGCTCGAACTTCTCGTCCGCACCAGCGTGGTCGAGGAGCACCTCGACGGTCGCTCTCCGCTTGCTGGCGTCCACCCCGTCGCCCTTCCGCAACTTCTCCATCAGCGCCTTGTTCCTCGCTGTCTTGTAATCTGCGAAGAGCTCGCAGTCCTTCATCACCTCCCAACTAGCCCAGGACACGCCAGTTTGCATGGCCTTCAGCTCTTCCCCCTCTATAGTCACATCGCAGAAGCTTTGGTCGGCCACCTTGCACACGCACAGGGTCAACGGAGGGACCGCCGCGCCCCACGACGCCTCGATCTTCCGGAAGTGGGGGGCGAAGTGCTTCAGGAGCGAATACGTCCGCCCCAGCATCAGCACCTTCGTCACCCCCGCCATGAACTTCACGACGTAACCGGGCGGTGGCGGGAGCTCGCCGCCCTCGCCCTTGGTCGTCTTCTCCGCCAACTTTACGAGGTGCTCCACGAACTCGGACAAGTATCTCTCCACGGTGTCTGTATTGTAAGGGTCCTCCGAATAATACCGTTTTTCCTGGCCGGCTTTCCCCGTCTTCGTGATGAGGCGAACGGCCACCTCCTCGTCGGTCAATTCCGTCTCGGACCGGCGCTCGGCCAGGCACCTCCCTGGCGCAGGCGGCGGGGCAACCTGCTCCTGCGGCTTGTCCTCGATCTCCGGTGCCCCAGGCGTTGGCGGCCCGGGCAGCGCCGCTTGGCCAGGCCGACCACCGAGGCGGAAGGACCTGAGGGTTGGGGCGCCGGCGGCTCGCAGAGGGGCCGCTTCTTAGAAAGCAGGGGGGTTCCACAGGATCATCGAAAGCGTTTGAGAAGAGGCACCGGGGGCCACGAACGCGGCAGGGGGTTTTCGAGGATGACCCGGGGTCTTCAACGAAGGCTGGGCGCTTCAAAGATGGCAAGATTGGGGCGATGGCCCTGAGGACCTCGTCGTGCCCGCGTTGGTTTTCACCTTCTGGAGGCCGGTCCCCAAGAGCAGTTTGTTGACACTTGGGTCGTCGCGGATGGCTTGGTCGAACATCCAGATGGAGTCCGCCGGCAGGTTGCTGGGGAGGTCGGGCACCGAGGAAGCATCCACGAGGTACTTGTTCGCGTTGGGCGGGAGAACTGGCAACTTCTCCTTGGTCTGCGCCAAGTACGCGATGCCGACGGACGTGCTCATCTTGGCGGAGGCGTCCTGGCTGCGCATCATGGCGGGCGTCAGCCGCTCACCTGCGGGAAGGCCAGCCTTCAGGCGGACATACGTCATGATCATATCCTCGTCGTCGTGGCCGTTTGCCAAACCCAGCTCGCCCTTGTCGCTCCATTCCTTGAGCTGGCGCTTCGCTGCTTTCCGCGCCTTGCCGGCCAACGCGAGAGACTCCGAGGCCATGGCGCAGAAGGAAGGCGCGTCTCGAGAACCGAGGCAGACAGTTGTGCAAACTGGAGCCGGACGACCTCTGGGCCTACATGGCCACAAAAGAACTGGAATAACGAAAACCCAAACATGCACGTTCGGAGTTCGGCGCGGATTTTTCGATCGGCGTCGGGCCCCCCTGGGCCGCGCTCCGCGCGTCAGGCATGGGGATCCAACGCTGATCAAAAAAAACGTACGGACCTCCGAAAGGGCATGTTTGTGTTTTCGCCGATGGGGTCGAGAGCCTCCGAGGACCTCCAGGAGCGGAGGTCCGCGGGTAATCATCGGCGCGCATGAGGCGCCTCGAGAACCGAGGCAGACAGTTGTGCAAACTGGAGCCGGACGACCTCTGGGCCTACATGGCCACAAAAGAACTGGAATAACGAAAACCCAAACATGCACGTTCGGAGTTCGGCGCGGATTTTTCGATCGGCGTCGGGCCCCCCTGGGCCGCGCTCCGCGCGTCAGGCATGGGGATCCAACGCTGATAAAAAAAACGTACGGACCTCCGAAAGGGCATGTTTGTGTTTTCGCCGATGGGGTCGAGAGCCTCCGAGGACCTCCAGGAGCGGAGGTCCGCGGGTAATCATCGGCGCGCATGAGGTCGAGAGCCTCCGGGGATCTCCAGGAGCGGCAATCCGGGGGCGAGAGCCTCCGGGGATCTTCACACCAGCGTCTCTCTCTCTGGCTGCTGCTCCTCTTCACACCAGCAAAGGCCCAAACCAACGGCGCGGCCTCCTTGCCGAACGCTCCTGCCGACGCTTCCTCGTTCCGTACTCCCGCTCGGCCCTCCTCCTCTCTCTCCCTCCTCTCTTCCCTCCTCTCCTCCTCCTCTCCTCCTCCCCTCCTCCTCCTCCTCCTCCTCCTCTCCTCCTCTTTTCCCTCCTCCTTTCCTCCTCCTCCGCCTCCTCTCCGCCTTCCTTACCTCCTTCCTCCCCCTCCTCCGCCGCCTCCTCCTCCTCCTCCTCCTCCCTCCTTCGTCCTCCTCCCCCCCTTTCCCTTTTCCTCTCCTGCCTCCTCCTCCTCCTCCTCCTCCTCCTCCTCCTCCTGCTCCTCCTCCTCCTCCTCCTCTCCTCCTCCTCCTCCTGCTCCTCCGCCGCCGCCTCCTTCTCCACCCCCAGGCGTCTCCCTTCCACTCGCAGGGCCGTCCACGGCGGCGGCACAGCCGAACACTGGCAGGAAACGCCAGCGAGAGCGAGGCGGGCGGGGAAGGATCGCCACGGGCACACTATCGGAACACTATCGGAACGCTATCGGAACGCTATCGGAACGCTATCGGAACGCTATCGGAGCAGAAATCGCGCGAAAAACGTACGGTTCCCGACATCCGTCGGAATCCGCTGTTTCCCCCTCGGATAGTGTTCCGATAGTGTTCCGATAGCGTTCCGATAGTGTTCCCCCTCTTCCTTCTGCTCCTTTTTTCAGGCGATCGGAATCGCATCACGCGCCCATTTGCGCACGAGGGAATCTGCCTTTGCATTCCCTGTGCTCCCTCCGTGCCCCATCGCTTCGATATCCTTGCGGAGGGAGGCGACCTCCGACGCGAGGAACTCGGCGCGGCTCGGGTGCGCCGCCGCAAATCCGTGCTGCTGGAAGCGCCATATCATCCACGCTCGGAGGCAAGCGTATGTGTTCACCGGGATGTCCGCGGCCCCGTCGTACGGCTTCGTCTTCAATGTCTTGCTCATATGTCGAGTGCCCATTCCGCCGTCGTCCACGTCTTTGCACCAGGTCGAGAGGATCTTGATTTTCGCGTTCGGGTAATCATCGTGGTTCTGTAGCGTAAAGTACAAGTTGCGCCACGCTGTGAAGGTGTCCTTCGCGTGCGCCGGCGCGCCCGCCCCACCCCCGTCCTCTTCGGAATCGGAAGAGGAGGAGGACGACGAAGACGACGAACTCGACGACGAGGAGCTGGACGACTCCTCGGCGAGGTCTTCGGCGGCTGACTCTGGGTCGGAGCACGCGCTGGCCACGTCGCTCGCGTCACTGGCCCAGACCACTTCGTCGTCGTCGCCGTCCTCGGCGCCAGCCTTCGCCTCGGGCGAATCCTTTGCCGCGCCGGGCGGGTGCTCGATCGACGGCCGCCTGCTCGTCGACCCGCAGCTCGACCTCGTCGGCGGACACTTTGACGACGCTCGCGCGGAGCCGAGTCAGCTCACACCCTTCGTTGCGCACGGACACGCCGCGTGCCTCCAGCAGCGCGACGGCTGGCCCGAATGCGCTGACGAAGCCAGCCTTCACGTTGAGCGTCATCGACCTGCCCTGCCTCGGAAGGAAGATTGCCCACGCTTCCTGCCAAATAGAGAAGGCGAAGAAAGTGCACTTCTGGTCTCCTGTGTCCAAGCAGTACACTCCAGGAGGCTGCGAGGCAAGCAAGCGACTCCAAGCACACCCCGTTTCGACCGTGCGCTGGGGCAGCAGACGCGGGCCATCTGGCACGTCAGCCCACGGCGCAACTCGCGCGTTCAGCGGCCTCCTCTGCGCTGTCGCGTTGGCCAGGTGCTCGCGGAAGGTAGAGTCGTTGTCTTGGAGCCACTGGAGCCACTGCGAGTTTGTCACAGGCATGACAGGGGCCTCGTTCTGCAAACGGGCGAGCAATGCCTCCGCCCGCCTGCGCACCTCGGCGGCCTCGGCCTCCAGCGCCTCGCCGTGATCCCGCATGTACTCGTTTTGCCGCTGTTTGTCTGCGGGCTGCACAGTCGCGCTGGCCTCGGCGTCCGTGATGCCCCGCTCCCAGTGCAGCTTCCCGCGGGGGCGCTTGAAGAGTTCGGGGGCTCGCTGTTTCGCCAGAGCCGGGGCGTTCATGAACTTATCCTTCTCGGCCTGCTTGATGACATCGATGGACTCGCAGACGGTGCGCTGCCTGTTGACGTGAACCCTCTGCAGGATGCCGTTGCGACTGCACTTTGCCAGGCCGCTCGAGCGCGACGTCTCGTTTCTCTTCACTGCACTGTGGGCGCGCTCAGCGTCCAGGCTGTTGCCGTCGCAGGCGAAGAAGAAGTCTTTCAGCTCTGTCTGGATGGCGTCTGACAGCAGCCACGACTGAGCTTCGGCCTCCGAGCGGCCACGCAGAGCCTCGCGCCGCAAGCGCAACGAGAAACCTGCATCGAGACGACTCTCGGGCTGCAGAAGGAATCGCGTGACCTCCAGATTAAGGCTGTAGAACTCAGAGTTGAATTCGCGCACGATCTTCCACAGACGCAAAGGGTATTCTGCGTATTGGCTAAAGCGGGCCACTATGTGTCCCTGCGTCAGCAGCAGTCCATACAACGCGTCGGCAATATCTAACGCTGGGTCGTGGCCCAGCAGGGGAATCATCACCTGCAAGTCGCGGGAAGTGGCAGCTTGCACGTCCCCCTGCGCCAACCGCAGCAGGAGAGGCTTTCGGTGCTCCTCAATGCTCTTCTTTGTCTGCCCCGTAATCGACGTGGCGTGTTGCGTCAGGCGCAAGCACAAGCTCGCCTTGCGCAGCAGGCGGCCGCAGTCCTCCTGGGAAAAGAAATTCTTGACAGACGTCAGACGCTTTTGATTCTCCTCTTGAGGCTTGGTCATGCTCAACGTAAATATTTTGTCAGCTGGCAACCCCAGCAACACGAACCGAAGAAGTGTGAACACTGCGTCCGTGAACAGCCAGAACCTTGTGACGATCGGCTTGCTCTCGAGTTTGAACAAGTGCTTGTACAAGAGATCGTACGCCCTGCGGCGGATATCCGCCTCGCTCGCCCCAGGGCGCGCAGCAGTCCTGAAAGCGCCAATGCCAGTATTGAAAAACTCGAGCACATCGTCTGGCAGGGCACGCTTGCCGTACAGCTGTTGGAGCCTTCGGTTGCTTTCCTTTCCCCGCGCTACGTCGTCGACAACGTCGTCGGCTGGGGCGACGACCAGCCGATCCACGATGTAACGTCGCAGAGCAGACGCGAACTCTTCCAAATAATCTGTCAGGAGATACCGGAATAGCCGCACGCATGTCCCTGTCAACGGGTCGTTCCTTTCGGGGTTGCCCCCTAGTTTGCCTGCGATAGCCACATTGACCACGAGGTTGCTCTGATGCGAGGATCGGGTCGGGCGAAAGGGGGGGATAGCAAAGGGGGGGATTGAGAATCAGCTCACGTAGCTGATTCTCCCGGCGCCACCCGGCGCCGGAGGCGGCCATGTATCGAGGAATGGGCCCCTCGGAGAGGCCGAAACCAGCTGCATGCAGCAAATTTCGTAACCCCCCCTTTCCCAATCCCCCCCTTTCGCCCGGCCCGAGAGGAACATTTGAACAGCACCATGAATAATTGAATATTCATATCTTGATGGTGTTGACAAAAATACTGGTACACACGGCGAGCCGCCGCGCCATTGGTGCCAATTCCATCCCCCATCAAAATGTACACAATCCGAACGCGCCCGCTGGGCCAGGCCCCCGCGCAGGTCCGCACAACCGGCATGATCGTGCTCAGAAGTGAGGTGGAAATTGACGCAGCATCTTTTCGATGCAAAGCCTGGAGTTCGCACAGCACGGGCGTGGCATGACCATGGCAGGACACGCTCACCACATGGTTTTGGACCTTACTTGAACGCCCCCGGCAAAGGTTGCCTGGGATGTCGTAAGTGGCAGAGGTCTCCGAGGCGTAGCTCTTCATCCTCATGAGAGCTTCGTCGTGCGTGTGCCGGATCATGACTGTTGCGCCAGGGCCGCCCTCTGATTTGACCAAGTTGTGGATTTGAGTCTTGTTCATTGTTTTTAATATCTCGCAAAACGCATCTCTGGTTTTGCTGACTGTGTACTTCGATATACGCTTGGCTTCTTTCATACCAAAGTCGCGGCACAGTGACGACAATGACTGGGCAGGGATGGATGGGGGAGCCATCAGGACTCGGACAAACCATATGGGTTGTATGCAATTGGAGACACGGTCGCCCTGCATGAGCAATAACGAATTCTCGGCGCGTGCCCTTTGGGATTTCTGATGCTTCAAAGATCTCTTCAAACTTTGCTCAAACGCCTCCCCAGCAAGCCGTTTGCGGCCGCGCTTCCCAGGGGTGTCGAAATCGTCATCCAAAGCCGCCAACAAACTCTGAGCCTTCTGGACAACAGCTTCATTCTGATCATCTGGGCTACCCCCTTGGAGCCTTTCAACCAAGGCTCCGACGGCAGAGCGTGCCCGGGACACGAGCGTGGCAAGCAAAGCCATGCGTCCAATGCGTATCAACACCCCACCTGGCGACTACGGCCAAGCGGCTGGTCAAAACTCGGCGGCGCGCCGAGGGGGGTACGGGGAGGGGGGGAGGCTTCTTAGAAACCATGGTGCTTTTCAGAAACCCTCGGGTGCCTTCTAAGAAGCCCTCGGGAAGGGGCCTCTGAGAAACACCCTGCTTTCTAAGAAACCTCCCCCCCTCCACCCACCCCCCTCGGCGCGCCGCCGAAAAACTTGAGCACAAATCACGCTTGTTTGGGCCACAATGGCTACAGATACAAGTCCGACCCCCTGACCCTCTTCCTATGACTCTGGATTGGCGCGTTGACGCTCCCCATTGACGCTCCCATTGAAGTTGACTCTCTGCGTTGACGCTCCCCATTGACAGTCCCATCGAAGTTGACTCCCCGCGTTGATGCTCCCCATTGACGCTCCCATCGAAGTTGACTCTCGAAGATTCCCATCGAAGTTGACTCTCGAAGTTGACGCTCCCCATTGACGCTCCCATCGAAGTCGACTCTCGAAAATGACGCTCCCCATTGACGCTCCCATCGAAGTTGACTCTCGAAGTTGACGCTCCCCATTGACGCTCCCATCGAAGTTGACTCTCGAAGTTGACGCTCCCCATCGACGCTTCCATCGAAGTTGACTCTCGAAGTTGACGCTCCCCATTGACGCTCCCATCGAAGTTGACTCTCGAAGTTGACGCTCCGCGTTGGCGCTATTCTGCAGTGGGGAGGCGAAGCAACCCCTTACCTGAATGCAATTGATAGATTTCATGAACAGACCTCCCAGCCACCCCAACCCTGCATACAGCGGCCGCCAGACACCCTGTTGCCACAGGGCACCGACCACAGGGTACCACTCCTAGGGCACCGACGCACGAGCGGCCGACCGCGACATGGCGCACCCAGCGCATAGGGCGCCAACCATCCTCACGCCCTCCGCGGCCACACGCTGCGCGCGCTGCTGTTACAGCGGCCCCGCCGGACCTCCTCGTCCTCCTCCTCCTCCTCCTCCTCCTCCTCCTCCGCCTCCTCCGCCTCCTCCTTCTTTCCGCGAGGGCGGGGGCGACGAGGAGGGCGTCGGCGAAGGTTTCGGTGGGGATCGCTCGAACCAAAGTGTTTTGTCCCCCCTCTCCCCCCATAGCAAAGATGAATGCCCCCGACCTCGCAGATTGCATACCACTACAGCAGGGCTGCGCCGAAACGTGAGACGGAGAAGCGAATGGCGGACGCCAACTCGCTCGCGTCCTCGTGCAGAGCGTGCGACGTGGGAGCAAGAAATCAATTTCGAAGATGGGGTCGAGAGCCTCTGCAGACCTCCAGGAGCGGGTATCCGCAAGAAATCCACATCGAGGACGGGGTCGAGAGCTTCCGGTGACGTCCAGGAGACGTCGCATACACGTATGGGGTCGAGAGCCTCCGAAGACCTCCAGGGGCGGGGATTCGCGCGAAATCACCGTCGCAGATGCGGTCGAGAACCTCCGACGACCTTCACGAGCCGAGATCCACACGAAATCAACGTCGAAGATGGGGTCGAGAGCCCAGGAGGACCTCCAAGAACGGATATCCGCGCGAAATCAACATCGAAGATGGTGTCGAGAGCCTCCGAAGCCCTCCAGGAGCGGAGATCTTCGCGAAATCAATTGTCCGAGATGGGGTCGAGAGCCTCCGGGGACCTCCACGAGCGGAGATCCGCACGAAATCACCGTCGCAGATGGGGTCGAGAGCCTCCGACGACCTCCTGCAGGAGCGGAGGCCCGTGCGAAATCAACATCGAAGATGGGATCGAGAGCCTCCGAGGGAGTCCAGGGGCGAGAAGCGGAAGAGTATAGGAGAAGAGGAAGGCTAAACACCAGGAGGGGGGAGCTGTAAGATGGAACTTTTTCACGCTGCTCTTGAGCCCTTTCGCCCTACCAGGGTACCAGGGTGGTGGCGAGTGCACGCGCCGCCTCTTCTGGCGAGCACCGCGCTCAGCCACCAGACACAGACGGACAGACGACGACAGACGACTGACAAGAGGAGAGGAGGAGAGGGGCGAAGTCTTCCGCTCCTCCCAGGGAGCCCACCAGCCATGAATGCCCATTGCATGGGGAAGCCAGGACGCCACGAGGCTAAGAAGGGGCATAGGGATGCTCCTCGAATTTGCACACCTCACAAATCTGCGACTTAGAGGCGGCGAAATCAATGTGGATGATGGGGTCGAGAACCTCCGAAGACCTCCAGGAGCGGAGATCCGCGCGAAATCAAATGTCCGAGATGGGGTCGAGAGCCTCCAGGGACCTCCAGGAGCATATATGATGATGATGATAATGCTGATGATGATGACGTTGTTGATGATGATGATGATGATGATGATGATGATGATGATGATGATGATGGCGTTCCTTCTCTTTCTTGAGCATGACCGCGCGCTGTCCAGCCAACCAAATGACGCCAAGATGCCTCAGAGGACGGAGGAGGAAGAAGAGAGGATAATACTGAGCACCACAGGCAGGGAACGCTAACGAACACTATCGGAACGCTAAAACACAATAAAGCCCAGAATAACAAGACATACAAGGCTCCCATGAGTTGCCACAGAAACCACCCAAACCCAACCCGAAGGCTCAGACTTTTAATCGATTTCCAGTGGGGGGGAGTCGGGACACATGGAAGAAACCTGCGTGGAACACTTACCTTCCCAACCCGAAATTCGGGTCTTCGGGTTGGGTTGGGGTGGTCTGGTAAGTAGCCAATAGCGCACAACCCGTTCAACAATTCGATCGACCAGGCGAATCGGCGCGCTGCCTCGAGGGAGATGCCCGACACTATACGTAACGACTAAATACCAACCAATACGAACTTGCTGCCGAACAAAAAAACGACCACCCAGAAATCGGTTTTTGTTTGGCAGAACATACCCATGCCCATGAGGGCAGTATTAGAAATTCTGCATCTCAGAGATGGTCATGCCCTCCTCTCCCCTGGTCATTATCTTTATCGTCCTCCTCCTCGCCTTCCACCTCCACCTCCCCGCTCCTGAGACGACTTGGTTAATCGTTGGCATTGGCGCCTCAGTCAAAGGTTCTCCAACAACGAGGCTGACGGTTTCGGCTCGCTGTCGCCCAGGTGACTTGCAGGGGCAATGTAGACATGCACGAGTGCGATGCACGGGAAATGAACAGGGAGGGGAGGGGGGGGCGAACATGGAGAGGGCGGGGTGAATTCGGCAGGGGGTGTTCGTGGTAGATGCCCAGCGGGTTCGAATAGCAAGAAATATACCAAGGTCGACCCACGCGGACAAATGGGCGAGACTGGTTTTTTGGCGGGAGGGGTTGGCGGGAGGAAGTGGTAGGTGGGAGGAAGAAAGTTGTTGGGGGGAAGAACGGCGGCAGGGTTGGCGGGCGGAAAAAGGGCTGTTAGGGGAGAGGGCAGGTGGGGAGGAATGGGAGTCGTCAACCAGGAAGTGGGAGCCTTGCCACCGATATCCTTTCTGCCGAAATGGCGCCCCCGCCGACTTGCGAAGCTCCCAACGATGGCTTCGCATAACCTAGAACAAAGTCTGAAACCCTGGCCCTCGAAAGCAGCCGCGAACAACCGCGTGCAGCGTACTGAGTGCGTGAACGTGCATGCGACGGGCGAGCAGAGCTGTCGGCCCAACGTCGCAGAATCTGGATCCTCTCCAAAAAGGTGTTCCCATGTGAACCCTGCCCTGCATCTGCACCCCACCCCCGCGATGTCTACACATATGGGGGCAAGGGAGGTGGCGAATTCGAACGGCCCCCCCCCCCGCCCCCCGAACGCGTCGATCCGCACCCCGACCGTGCATTTCTTAGGGGGGAGGGGGGGGCAATGGGGGCGGGGGGCGGGGGTCTGGCTCAACTGGGACCACCGACCGCATTCCCTTCCCTATTGGCCGCACTCATCACCCGAATATTCAAGAATGCAAAGGCCTACTTGCCGAGCAGCTTCCTGCGCAGCTCGAGGGCTCCGGCCTTGTCAAGGCCTGCCCCCTGACACGAAGCTTTCAGAACACGCTGGATCAAAAGAGCGTGCTGGGCCGACTGGGACTCACTTATCTCTAAAAAGAGCCTGGGCTTCCCCGAATCGGCGTCTGTGAAGCAGATGTATGACTTCGTCGCTGCGTACGCTGTCTTGAGGGCGCCCAAGGACGGGTGGGCCAAGGTTCTCAGCAGGCCGTTGCCGTGGGCCCCCCGCTTGGGCTTCTCGGGGGTGGTCTTGGCCTTGCTGGGGCCCGTGACCTCGGCCTTCTTGGACCTCGTGGCCTTCTTGGAGGTCTTGATCTCGGTCTCAAGCGGGATTGGGCGCGAATGGGCGGGTAAAGAAGAGGAGCAGAAGGATAATGAGGAGGACGAGGGGGAGAAGGGGGGGGGGGCGGAGGGCGCGGAGGAGAAGGAGGAGGAGGAGAATGGGAAGGGCGGGGATGAGAGACAGAAGCAGGGGGGGAGGAGATGGAAGAGGCGGAGGATGATGAGGAGGATCCTCCTTCTCCTCCTCCTCATCCCTCCTCCTTCTCCTCCTCCTCTTCCTTCTTCCTTCTTCCCTCCTCCTCATTCCTTCCCTCTTCCCTCTCCTCCTCCTCCCTCATTCCGTTCTCTCTTCCTATTCCTCCTCCCTCATCCCTCTTCCCTCGAAGGTGTCCCCGCGCCCCCCTCCCTGCGAGCCTTGAGCGCTCTCTTCTTCGGGTTGACCACCTTCGAGCCGCGGGCTGTCTCCATCAAGTCAGCCTCGTCGTCGGACTCGTGGTGGCCGCTCTTCATCCACGCGGCGAGCGCCTCGCTCGCGCAGGGGGGGGGAGGTCAGAACGGCGTGGGGGCGTGGTTTGGAAAGGGAGCTCGTGTTCGGGACGCGGCTAATTTTACGTTCCGTCGGTTCGTTTCCTTTTGGATGCGTTCGGCTCGTCTTCGAGATCGAGGGCTGCTTCGGTTTCGAAGGGTTCGCTTCGTTTTCGGTTCGGCGCATCGCCCATGTCGGCTGCTATGGGGGGGGGGGGGCGCCGCATGCCAAAAAGGTAGGGGCGTGGGCAGCGCGTGGGAAGGGGGCGGGGGGGCAGCATGCGGGGAGGGGGCGGGGGCGGGGGGAAGGGTGCGATTGGGCAAGGCGGTGGTCATGATGCATTGGCGGCAGGTTGGGGATATCGATGGTAGAGTAATGGAGGAAGACGGGGGCAGGGCTGCATGCAGATAGGAAGACGAGGAGGAGGATGGGGAGGATAATGATGATCAGAAGGAAGACATTGTAGGATGTAACACATTTGAGGGCGGATGGGGTAGTAACGCATGAATGATGGAATGCGCTGGAGGAGCGCAACGACTGGTCTCTGATGCAAGTTCCTTCTGGCTTCCCCAAACAGCCGCCCCAGAATGTTGCTTGTCAAAAGCGCAATCGCGAGGCAATCAGGCGAGGCACAAGCGAGGACCGCTTTGAACCTGACAGTGCGACAGCAGCCGCGGCACAAACAACGTGCAGCAACGTGCAGCACGCGCAGCAGCCCTAGTGCTCCTAGCCTGAAATCTGCCCGTACTTCATCCAGCGCGCGAGCGCTGCGAGCTCTTCATCCTCGTCATTGTCGCCACCGCCCGCGGAGATGGGGCTGGCGCACTTCGGCGGGCTCGCCACGCTCATGAGCGATGAAGCTGACCTCCTGGCGCGAAGGGACACATCAGTCACGGCCTTCGGGCAGGGGACCTCGACCTTCGGGAACGGCACAGGCGGGAGGGGCACCTCCTCCACGATGGGCTCAGGAGCGAGCGGAACCTTCGACAATTCTGCGTTGTTGGCCGTCACCGTGGCTTGGGGTGGGCGAGCACACAGGGTGCTGCGCAAATCAAGCTTCTCGGCGAACTCTAAATCAGCTTTTAGTTTTTGATTGGATGAAAACGTGCCCGACCATGGGGCCCCAGGCCCTGGAGTGAAAACTTTGGCGCTGCCTACGGACCAGGAAGCATCGAGAACGCACGTGGATATTACATTCAACGGCTCCCCCCTCTGATTTGCACAGGCCCGAACCTCCTCCTACCCCAGACGCGAAACGGTGGAACCACCAACAACGCAAACCGTCCAGCCTCGACGGGCGTCGCCGCGTCGGTCGGCTGGGGCGTGTAGAGCTCGCAGCACTTGTCCGAAGGGGACTTCTTGACGATCTTCTGCCTCTTCGGGGGCGGCGTCGACACCGTGTGCTGCGCGGGCGACGACGAGCCAGCTGCTGACGACGCCGCCCGCTTGGGAAGGCTCGGCTTCGGAACAACGCCGATGGCCAGGGACGGAGTCGGCGCGCCCTTGTCGATGTCCTCGTCGGCGTGGCCTTCGGGCTCCACCGCGGGCGAGGTGGGCGACAAGGGCGCAGCATCAGCAGGTAGAGTTGGCGACGAGGGCGGGTCCTCCTGTTCTGCTGGCGGATCATCTTCTTCTAGATCATCAGCGGGCTCCGACTCGGCCGCTTCTGCCGCTGGGGGGCTGATCTTCGGAAGCCTCTGCCGACTCGGCAGCTGCTGCCCCTGCCGACTCGGCCGCGCCTGCCTCGCCATCCACCTCAGTGTCCGATCCAGACGGCATGCACCTCGGCGACATCTCGCCTCGGCTGAGCGTGAATTTTCCTGACATCATGCCGCTGGCGATCCACTGCTGGCGCCGTGCCATGGCAGCGCACTTCGGGCGAGAACCGCAGACAGTCGGCTGTGGCGCCAGGGGCCCAGTTGGCGACAAGCCGTCGGAGGCGCCAGCGGCAGGGGGCGGCGCGCCGTCGGGATGCAGCACCTTCATGGTGCGCGCGCCTGGTGGCGGAGCCCGCCGTCACCTGAGAACGTGAAGCCCAAATGGCTACGGGTCTGGAGGAGTGGAGGATGGTGGGTGGGAGAGGGCCTCAAACATCACATTTCAACAACTTGAGTTGAGGGTGCGGGGTGGGGAGGGCTTCGGGGAACTGGCAGAGAGGCTGGATGCCGCCAAGAGAGGCCACTATTGGGCAATGGAGGAAGGCGGGGTTGCTTGAAATCGGGGATGGGAGGGTGCCGCTTGGGAATGGAATTTTGGGGAGGGAGGCGGAGAGGGGGCTGGAGGGGGCGTCGAGACTGGAGCCTTTTGATGTTTTTTGAAGGGGGGGGGTGCTGGCTGAGCTTGAACTCGCAAGGTCGCGTCGAACCCCGTGGGAGAAGTGAGATCTGATCCGTCCCTTCGTTGTTTTATGATGTTTCGTGTGTGTGTGTGTGCGTGTGTGTGTGTGTGTGTGTGTGTGTGTGCTGGCATGCGTGCAGCCTGTCGTTGGCTTCGCGCGTCGCTTGGAAGCAAGAAGGATTACACCAGGGCGCTCCTCCTCGATCATCCCCCCCCGCCCCATCTCTCTCTCTCCCGCTCTCTCTCTCGTTCTCTCGTTCTCTCTCTCTCTCTCTCTCTCTCTCTCTCGCTCTCTCTCTCTCTCTCTCTCTCTCTCTCCTCTGGGCGCAGGAATTATAGCGCCAATATCCTGCCCGCCAGGGGCCGCGTCAACGCCTGGCCGCCCGCCGAGTTTGCGCGCCGAGGCCCATCGCCCCCCAAGGCAATCGCGCCCTCGCTCTCCCCCCCCGCACCGCCCCCCAGGGGAAAACTGCAGGCGCCTGCAACTGCTCGTCTGTGATGTCGGATGGCTCGTCGCCGCCCGCGAAGTCGTCATTGTCGTCGCCGCCCGAGGAGGCGCGGGGGCCGTCGCCGCCCGCGAAGTCGCCATGGTCGCCGCCGCCCGAGAAGTCGTCATGGTCGTGGCCGACCGCGAAGTCGTCATTGTCGTCGCCGACCACAGAGCTGTCGGGGGCTGTCAATGGAAGGGGTTCACCATCCTCGGGGCGTTCTTACATCGAAGCAAGCGGTCGGATGGGGCGGCGAGGAGGAAACCGAAAAGGATGAGCAGGGAATGGGGGCAAGGTGGAGGTGGAGCGGGAAGAAGAAAGAGACAGGCGACCAAGGGAAATGGGGGGCGAAGCAGGGGAAGGAACGGAGACGCGCACTAGATCGCTTCACGCCCAGGGGGGGGATAGAGAGAGAGAGAGAGAGAGAGAGAGAGAGAGAGAGAGATTCCTTCTCCTCTTGCTACGTTCGGGAAGGCTTTTGATAATCAGCAGGGGTTGCGGCGAACGCGAACGACCAGGGGGTGCCAGCCTGCAGATCTGACGATCATCCGACGTCAGATGGTCGTCAGATTTGGACCGCAAACCTGACAACCATCTGACGTCAGACGATCATCAGATCAACAGTCGCGATTTGCTTGGGTTTCAGATCCTCCCACTGTCCCGATCGCCCTCCCCCTGCTATCCCTCCTTCTCCCCAAGACCTCTCTCCCTGCTCGTCCCCTCTGCTCTTCATCCTTCCCCCCCCCCCCGCCCTCCTCGTCATCCATGCTTCTCCTCCTCCCCCCGCCCCCTTCCATCGTCCTTCTCCATCATTATCCTCCTCCGCCCGCCCCTTCCTCCTCTCTCATAGTTTCTCCTATCTGCTGCGTTACACCGCAAAGCGTGAGAAATCAAGAGTAGGTCCTGGAGAAATGATCTGGTCGCTGAGGGGCGCGGCGGTGGAGTCGTGGGCGTAGGCGTCAGCGGCGCGCGCGGCGTGGACGGGGGCGACGTCGAAGGCAGTCTCCGCGCACGCGGAGGTGGCGGCAGGCTCAAGAGAAAATTGATCTTAATAAGATGAGTTCTGCCCCTGCCCCCGCGCCCTCCTCCTCCGTATCCATGTCCTTGTCCTTGTCATTTTAAAGGGCATCTAACTCCTCCTCCTCTTGTCCACCCATTCCTCCTCCGTTTTCCATTTCCTAATCGCTGATGTGTGTCGTTCAACGCGCGCATACCTATGCACGTGGATGTATGACATGCCTATGCGCATTGATGTATGCGCGTGGACGGTTTGTCTTGAATATCTCTCCTCCTCCCTCTTCTCCTCGACCTCCTCGTCCCCCCTGCCTTCCTACTCATCGGCCTCCTTATCAGCATCGCCCTCACCCCCCTCCTCCATTATCCCTGCCCCCCTCCCCATTCTGAACCGTCTGCTCATCCAGGGTGCCTCCTGATGAAAGAAAAAATCGGAGTGCACGTCCTGGCCATGCACTCGGATGTGTCAACGCCCATCTGGTTGCACAGGCGCACCAACTTCTCGCGCTCGGCGGCGAGGCAGCCCGTCAACGCCTAGCAGCGCCCCCCCTCCTACCATTCCCTTTGTATCCACTGCCAATCCCTCCTACCAATCCCTACTCTGCGCACCCTTCCACACCTCCGACCACTCCTCCCTTCATACCCCATCCTACCCCTTCCTACCGCTCCCCCGCTCCTGCGCCTCCTTCTACCGCTACCCACCTCCCGTGCCACTCCCTATCATAGCCTGGGCCTTGCGATAATCGTCGTCAACGCCGTCGCAAAAACTGTCTCCACTGCCATCGCGATCACCACCATGATTTTTGGCGTTGACGACGACGCCGCAACCATATCGCCGCCGCCACCGTCGTCCACGACGTTCGTCGTCATCGGGTTCGTCGTCGACGTCTTTAGCCGTGCACCTCATCGTTGCAATCCCCGTCGTCGGCGACATCGTCGTCGTGAAGGTCTCCGTCGTCGACGTTGCCCTCGGCCCCCCGCGCGCCTGGCGGCGGCGAACTGCATTGTCTCGCAATCTTCTGCAGTGCTTGAGGACGCAGCTCAGCTTGTCCGCGAGCGAGCCCGCTCTCTTCTCGAGCGGGCCCGGCGCTTCCCTCGCCACCGTTGGATGCCTCTGGGGGCGGGGGGGGGGGCGAGGAGTGAGGAGCAAGTTGGAAGCGATCGGAACGGGGGGGGAATTCAAATCTGACGACCGTCTGATGTCAGACGATTGTCAGGTTAGCAATTTTCAATCTGACGGTCATCTGACGTCAGACGTTTGCCAGGCTTGCGGTTCAAATCTGACGACCGTCTGATGTCAGACGATTGTCAGGTTGGCAACTTTCAATTTGACGGTCATCTGACGTCAGACGTTTGTCAGGTTTGCGGTTCAAATCTGACAGCCATCTGACGTCATGCGATTGTCAGGTTGGGTTGTTCCAACCAGACCGTCTGATTGGAACCTGCCAGCCTGACAATCGCATGACGTCAGATGGTCGTCAGAAATGAACCTCAAACCTGACGAACGTCTGACGTCAGATGACCGTCAGATTGAAAATTGCCAACCTGACAATCGTCTGACATCAGACGGTCGTCAGATTTGAATTCCCCCCCACGTTCCGATCGCTTCCAACTTGCCCCCCCTCCTTATTCACCAGACCTCTCTCCCTCATCATCCCTTATGCTCTTCCGCCTTCTCCCCCCTCCCCCCCGCCCCCATCGTCGTCCATCCTTCTCTTTCTTCTCCCGCCTCCCCCCATCATCCCCCTTCGCCCTAAACCTCCGCTCCAGATGGGCAACGGACTGAATATTTGAAGAAGTTCGAGAAACGAAGAGGGAACATAACAAGTAATAATATCTGAACGCGCACGGGGTACCAACATAAAAACGAACGTCTCAAAACTATCGCCCTCGACATCGTCGTCGTCGGGCAGCCTGTCCAGCACGGCTGCGCACGCCGTGCGCAGGGGGACGAAGGGGATCTCTGCGTCTGGGCTGGCCGCCAGCAGCACTGCCACCTGGGGCAGGAGGGGGCAGGGAGGGTGAAGGATAAATACAACTAATGATCAATGAGATTCAGAGGAGGCGCCCCGACCCCCCTCTCCTCTGGATCGTGGAGGGGGTTGGGAAAGCCTCCTCTGATTCTTGAAGCCCCCCCCCCCTCCCCCCCGCCATCAGGAGGGTTGGCAGAGGGGAAAAAAAAACGGGCGTGGTTCAAACTGCCAACCACCAGGCCGTCCATGGCCGCGATGCTCGGGCCGTGGACCGCGTGGTCCTTGTGCAGAAAGTAGTAGTGCCCAAGATTGAATGAGCTCTTTACCCCCTCCTGCGCGATATACTCTAACAAGGAACGGCCCAATGGGGAAACGCCATCAAACTCGGCGCCCGCGGACATCCGCCCGCTGGAGGGGGTAAAGAGCCCGCGCAGGGGCGGGGCGAGAGTGCCCTTGGCCAAAATGGCTTAGCGGCGCTCCTTCTCCTCCTCGTATTCGCCCTTCTCTTTCCCCCCTCCTCCTTGTCCTTTCTTCCCCTCTCCCCCCCTCCTCCCCCTTGGAAGCCCTCTTCCTCCTTCTCCTTCCCCTGTCCATCTTCCCCCCTCCCCCCTGTCATTTTAAAGGTCGGCAGTCGACCTGCGGGGCTTCGCAGAAGCCTTCGGCCCCATGGCAAAGCTCTCTCTCTCTCTCTCTCCCTCTCTCTCTCAGCTCTCAGCTCTCACTTCTCAACTCTCTCTCTCTCTCTCTCTCTCCCCCTACATCCTACATATATATATATATATATGTATATCTATCAGTGCCGAGATCTCCAGTTGTCTCCCTGTCCCGCTCAGTCCCGAGATCCCCGCCTCCTCATCGCTCCCCCGTTTCCAAGCGGGGAAAAGGAATATGAAGGGAAGGAATGAAATGGAAGAGAAGAGGGATGACAATGACATGGAGGAAGAGGAGGAGTTTTTTTTTATCCCGCACAACCCTCAGCGCCGCATGAAGTACAAGCGGTAGGGCAGGCACGGCACCCGCACGTACCACTGCACCCGCACGCGGCCGTCTTCGCTCCACGACATCAGGATTTCGGAGCACCGCACGGGCATCAAGGTGAGCGCCCCAGGCTGACCTGGCGCCCACCCCTCGTCCACCTTCCAGCCCTCTCGGGGCCACTGGCCTCCATAGCCAGTGACCGCGATAAAATTTGGACACCCCGCCCACGGGCGGGGTGTCATCTGCAGCAGAGCAGGGGCGATCCAGCTCCTGCTCGGCTTGCGGTTGCGCCCGCTGGTCATGGGGAGGCCTGGCGGGACCTCCCCAATCTCCACGACGCGCCATGGGATCCCGAGCCCTGGGGGGGCGGGCCCCCCATCGTGCTCAATCCACAGGCACGTGGCGTCCACCTCCATGGCGCTTGAGCCCAACGAAGAAATAAGGAGAGGAGGGAGGAGCTGGAGCAGCTGAGAAAGGGCGGTCGGGTAGCAGGGGAAGAGAAGGGGCGGTGGGGGAGGATTTGGAAGATAACGACAGTCGGCACGCAGAGGCGGGGGGGGGGGCAGGATGCGACAGAGATACGGAGGAGGACGAGGAGGAAGCACGGAGAGGAAGGACGTGAAAGGGACAAGAAGGAGAGGAAGCTCAAGCAAGTCGTCTGCCCACACCGATGTGACAATCGTATGGCGTCAGATCATTGTCAGAACATTGATCTGACAATGACCTGACGTCAGATTATTGTCAGACCGAAACTGGTACGGTCAGACGAAACTCTTCTTTCATTGTCAGATCGCCCCCCCTGCTGTCGACGAACCCAGACCGATCCGCGACTGACTTGTTACCGACCGCGACCGACTCCGCGACCGACATGCTACCGACCGCGACCGACATGTTACCGAAGGCGACCGCGACCGATATTGCCGCGACCGCTACCGATATTACCGACCCACCCTGAACGCTACCGTCGCGACCGGTCGCACCTGGAAAATTCCAGGAATCAATGATCTGGGTCGGGGAGGGGGGAGGGGCGAGGAGGGAGGGATCGACGGGGAGCGACGAGGAAGGGGGAGGGGCGAGGAGGGGGGAGGGGCGAGGAGGGGGGGGCGAGGAGGGAGGAGTCGACGAGGAAGGGCCCTCCTCCTCGGGATGAGGGGCGAGGAAGGCTTCGGGCGAGGAGAACTGTGTGCATGCGCCGGTCCTGGCCAGGCCCATCCTCGGCCCCAGGATCGGTGCATATGCCTTCCTGGCCAAGGCAGGAGGGCGTGTGCACCGATCTTGGGCTCAGGATGGACCTGGCCCAAATCGGTGCATGTGCATGGTGATTTGTCCTCTGAAGTATGAGGGACGAGGAAGGGGATGGGGCGAGGAAGGACGAGGGGCCAGGGCGCGGGGGAGGAGGAGGCGGGAATCGAAGGAGGAGGAGCACCACAGGCACACAACCTGTTTGCGCTCTGCGCGGGTTTCTTGGATCCGCGCCGGGGCCCCTGGCGCGCTCCTGGCGCGCCGGGGAGGTGGCCCCCGCGCAGATCCAAGAAATCCGCGCGGAGGGCCAACAGTTTACAGTGAAGACCCATCTTAAGAAACACCCTGCTTGCCTCCAGGCTGCCCTGTGGTTCTTGGATTTCGATGGTTTTGCTTTGGAAAGCGTAACGTCCCCACGCCCGAAATCCATGGACGTCCTGGGATCTCAGGGTCGGGCATTCTTGTGGAAGGTTTCTCTTGTGGTCGAGCTCCTGCTGTATGTTTTTGTGCCGTTCTCTGCTCCTCTAGGGGAGGAGGGCCTCCTCGCCATACATCTCCTCCCTCTTCCCTTCTCTTCCCGCTGGCCTCGGCGCCTCTCGCCCCTCCTCGCCCAGTCTCCCCCCCCTCCCCAGCTCGCCCCCCCGTCCCATCGCGATCGGCCTCCCCCCGTCCCCCTCGTCGTCCTCTGAGGTCATGTTGTTCACATCGTACTTCAGGACCACATCCCAGAAATGGGTTCGAGCACCCAGAAAAGTGTCCCAACAGTGTCGAACGAGCATCGCCCCCCAGGGCCCGACACGTGAAGACGCTCCAGCTTCGGTACATTCTTGGTGCTCGAAATTCTTTCGGGTGATCAGGGCGGAAGAGGTTGGAACATCATGACTCTGAGGTTCCCCCCCCGTCATCCTTTGAGGTCCCTCCTCGTCCAGTTCCCCGCCGTTCGCAGAGTTCGGCTACCATCGGGCGCCGCCCGTTATGAGTCATGCTTCGTGTTAGGTCGGGCATGTCCCCCTACGGGGGGATCTTGGGCGATATATACTAGTCACACATATCCAAACACATTTCCAAGCATAGTGGGAAAACAATCAGCGTCCCCATCTTATGTTTGGACTATGTTTGAACATTCCTTCTGTAGAGGGACAGGCCCGACCTAAGCTTCGCTTGAGGAGCCAGACCGCGCAGCATCAAGCGATGGAGGCGGGCGGCTGCCACCAGGCTCCCAGGTCCTGGTGCTCGATTTTCGGGGCCAACGGCAGGGGGGCGGGCTCTGGGGCTAAGTCGGGCGCGTCCCTCTAGATTCAAAAAATAGCCCCCCCCCCCCACACACAACAAAAAAAGTAGGTGGGCGGCTTTTGTTTCTTGCTATTCCTGTTTTTGGTCGAGCATGCCTGGGCTATACCTCTCGGCCTTCGCCCCGCATCCGCCTGCAGGGGCACACGCCCGACCCCCACTCCCGTGGGGACGCCCCTGCCCGCGATCGCCCTCGCCGCTCGGGGCCCGGGCGCCCGAGCCTCCCCCGGGAGCACCGGGCACAGCCCCCCGGCGGGCGCCCGTCGCCGATCCCGTCGACGACGCACCCCGTCGCTCCTCGGGTCGGTTTGGTCCGCCGCCCGAGCCAGTCCCCACCCTTTTGGCCCCCCCCCCCCCTCCGTGCGGCCATGGGGGCCTTCGGCCCGTCCTCCCCCCCAAGTGGCTGGACCCAAGCGGTGTTCTGGCGCTGTCGTGGGCCGTTGTCGTTTCGGCTTCGCTTTGCGGCCAGAGGCGGACGGAAGACGAGAGCGAGGGAAGACGAAAACAAAACGAAAACGAAAAACACGGTTTAGGTTCAGCCCTGCCCCCCCCCCCATGCATGGGTCATGGACAGGAGGCTTGTCAGGTGCTCCTTGGGGTCTTCATGGGGGGGACCTCTGACGCAGAGAACCTTCGGGGACCTGAGCACACTCCGGTCACTGCCCACAATCGAGACGCCGAAATAAGGACCACTCCGGGCTCTGGAGGGGCACTGCTTCTTCGGGCAGTCTCTTTATCTAGGTCGGAAGACCTGCTCGTGGCTGAGGCTCGCCGTGGCCAGACAAGCTCTTGTCGTTCCTCATGCGGCGCCCCTGATGGTAGCACGTCGACTGCAAGCGACCTGGGGACACTCCACTTAGTGCCTACGTCTGCCTGCAGCACGAGGGCGGCTTTGCGCACCGCTGGGCGGTGCGACCACACGACGTGGGCCCAGCATAATTCAGTGGTGCTGGTCACCAGCGCCGGGCACCGCGCAGGCGACGGCGCGCGCCGGCCACCATGCAGGATTTCAAGCGCCAAAGCGGCGCACCCCTCGGGTGTGGCCAGCGGTGTCCCCGAGTGTCGGGCGAAGGATCTTCGTCGGTTCGAGGTTTTCGAGCACCCTGATAGTGGTTCTCGGCGGTCTTGGGCCTCGGGATGCTTTCCAGCAGCTGCACGTTGCCGAGAGCTCTCCTGGGGTGCC
>CAUYUJ010015864.1:265506-308478 GCA_963575745.1 Prorocentrum cordatum
CGGGGCACCACATCGATCTCACGATCGATCTTATCGATCTCACTCGACGGGACAGCACGGGACACCAGTCGATCTCACTATCGATCTCACTATCCATTTCACTTTTTGGGACACCACGGAACACCTCGGGGCACCACATCGATCTCAGTATCGATTTCAATATTTATTTCAATATCGATCTTATTATTGATCCCACTGTCGATCTCACTCAACGGGGCACCACGGGAGACCGCGGGACACCGCGAGCCACCGCCGGACGGACGGACGGGCGGGCGGGGGAGAATCATTTGTCTTGATTTCGCCCTAGCAACGGCGGACACCACGGGACACCACGGGACACCACGGGACACCGCGAGACACCGCGAGCCACCGCCTGACGGACGGACGGGCGGGCGGGGGAGAATCATTTGTCTTGACTTCGCCCTAGCAACGGCGGGTTCAGTCCTCTAGCGCCCCCACGCAGTTTCGCCTCGCACGCACGCACGACACGAACGAAACGAAACGATTTTCCGTTTGGGGGTCTCCGTCTCATTGCGATCTCACTCTCACACTTCCTATATATATATATATGTATTCATCTATATATCTATGCATAGATACATCTATTCATATATACGTGTGTGTGTGTGTGTGCACGTACTACCTCTTGAGGTTTCGCGGAATATTGAAACAATAGAGGTTTCTTTGCCTCCCCCTCCACCTGGGGCGCGCGCCCTTTCGTTGAGAGGCCTGGCGGTGTGGCCCGCCCGTCCGGCCACTGCCGCGCGGCGCTGCCGAGCTTCCTGGACGCACGGGCTCCGGGCACGCTCGCGAGTCGCAGTCGCAGGGTCTGCTCAGGCGTTCGATCTCTCCAGGTGGAGGCGGGGAGGAGGAGGGGGCGGAGGGAGAGGAGGGAGAGCAGGAGGCGGAGAAGGAACGAGCGAGCGAGCGAGCGAGAGAGCGACAGCGCTGCACATCAGCGCGACCTATCAGGTACCATGCCTGAAATTCGGCACGTTCACACCGTATTCGGTTGCTAAGGCGGGCTGTGCCCCGTCTTTCACAGAAGGCCTTGGCCGAAGAGGAGGAGGAGGAGGACGAGGAGGAGGAGGATGAGGCTAGATGGCAAGGTTGAGGACAAGAGCGAGGATCTCTTTCAGGCCCGCGGGTGGCGGAAGTGGGACGACACGCCACCCCGCGCCCGTCGTCAGGCGCCTCAATTAGCAGGTCGTTTCATTTTTTTCTGGAGTGACACTCGGGGCGCGAGTGCAGCAGCAGCAGCAGCAGCAGCAGCAGCAGCAGCAGCAGCAGCAGCAGCAGCAGCAGCAGCAGCAGTAGCATTCGGACGAGGACGAGAGCGAGGAGGAGGGTGGAAAAACGCCTTCGCTGGCCGCATGGGTGCTCGTTGAGATCATCTGGCGCCTTCCTGCCCTGCGTGACTCTCCGCGGGCCGGCGAGGCTGTTCCTGGGAGCATGCCCCATCGAAACCGCTTCCCCTGCCTTGCGTGTCCCTCTCCGTGCGCGCGCGCGTCGGCTGCGCTTTTCGTCGACCTCGCCGCGATGCTGCGCACCCGGCTGCCGAGCAACAGAGTGAAGCTGAGAAGTTGTCTGCTGTCGTGGACCACTTGCGTTCCACGCGTCTCCTGCAGAGCGTTCCGGCGCTGCTGCTGCCACCAGCTGCGGACGCCGAGGGGTGCGGCATGGACAAAGACCTTCCCTCCGGGGGCTGAGCTTTAGTCATGCCCCCACTCCGGCCCGTCGCGGACGGGGCTAGGACGAGGATGCATCCGTCCCAGAGCGTTCTGGAACGCTCCAAGAGGGTTCCTGAACGCTCTGAGAAGGCCGCGGCGCCCGAGCCATCCTCCAGAACCGCTGGATCTCAGAGGTCTCCGACCCATCCTCGCCCGATGTTCTCCTCGTCCTGGCTTCGTCTTGCGTGAGCGCGGGCGCGAATAACCTCAGGAAGGCATTAAGAACCCCCCCCCCCTCTTCCGGTGGATTATAACGCCCCCGCACCCTGGAGCGTTATGGCCGCACCGGAAGACCTGGCTGAGGGGACTCGGGGCCTAGCTAAGGCCTGCCAAGTGCAGATTTGCTCCTGCCAAGCAGTTTAGCAGGGCCAAGCAGGGCTTAGCAAGGCTTAGCCAGGGATAAAGGTGCACAAAGATCTGGGCTAGATCCTTGACATTCGTCACGACACCCTCTCTTGGCGTTAGTGGGGCGGCCGCCGATGGTGGATTTTGTTTTCTGTGTGCGGCGGGTGCTAAGTGTATCGTTCGGCTAAAACTGCCCGCCTGGAATATTGAGAAAACCAGGTGCTAAGAATAACCCAGGGGGGGTTCTTAATGCCTTCCTGAGGTTACGTTGTTGACCGCGCAAGTCTCGCGCGCCGCTCGGGGGGCCTAGGGCCTCTCGCGGGGCCGCTCCCTCGGAAGGGGCCGCCTGCCGGCCGCGAGGCTCCCCGGGCCTCGCTCGCGCACCGTCCTCCGCGGAGGCCGGCGGCCGTGCCCAGGTCGCCCTTCGCGCCGGCGTTGGGCAGCGCTGCCGTGCCCTGCACTCCGCAGACGGCTCGTGTGCACCGTTCCGCGCTGGCGTCTCCCCAGGGCCGAACCTAAGCGGTGTTTGTCGTTGTCGTTTTGTTTTCATTCCCCTTCGTTTTGTGTCTCCCATCCGCCTCTTCACGCCAGACGGGACCGAGACGAAAGCGGCCCCCGAAATCGCCAAAACACCGTCTGGGTCCCCCCCCTGCGTCTCCCTGCGGAGCGCGTCCCCCCGATGCACTCACGACTCCAGGCGTCAGGAGGCGCTGGGATAACCCGCCACGCCCCCCTCCCCCTCCCCCCCCATCGTGTCGTGCGAGGCGAGAATCGGGCGCAGCGGTATCTGGCGGCCCCCTGTTGGACGTCCGTTGCCATCCTGGCCTGAGCTCGATTGTGGCACGAGGGTGCCCAGGGCAGCGGCCACACTGGGCGCTCTTCAGTGGAGCGCCCTCCCATCCGTGTCAAGAGAGCGTGTACCGCCCGCTCTTCACCAGGCCCGACCTGCGCAGCCAGGTTGGCGCCTCGAGCAGGCTGCGTCCTGCCCCCTGCCATGGAGGAGATATGGAAGGACCGCGCCTCATTCGACGCGTGGTGCGCCGAGTTCGCAGAGGACTTGAAGGTGGAGGTCGATGACGATGGGAACAACAGCGCCTACGAGCGGGAGTCGGACTCCGGATTGGTGCCAGCTGGCCGTGAAGTTGTTGCCGTTGCCCGAGGAGATCTGAAGCCGTCGAGGTGGCCGAGGCTGATGCTTGCCGTCGCCCTTGCTCTCGCCGGGGCAGTGCTAGCAGCGGCGCTGGGCCACGTCTGTGCACAGCAGCTCGGGCTCGCTGGCTGGGCCAGCAGTGGCAGTGCAGGCGGCACAGCGGTCGTCGGGCAGCCTGATGCCAGTGGTCCGCAGCTTCGTGGCGCTGCGGAGGCGGCAGTCGGCGCTCATGGTGCCCCGGCGCCGCGCGCGCAGGCCAAGCGCGACTTCGCTGCTCACGGAGGTGCTGGTGCCGCGGCTGCCTCGGATGAGGTCCGCAGCGGCAGCGCGAAGACGCTTGAGGAGAACAGCGATCGAGGCGATGGGGCCGAGTCAATGCCCGAAAATATTCTTGAAAGCGTGACCGCTGAAGGCAGTTGGGACAAAGAGCCCGCTGCCGCAAGTAGCGTCTCTGACAATGGCAATGTGACGGTTGCTGCCGAGTTGTACGACTAGTGCCTGCTAAAGGCAGGATGAGTGTCCCGAGTAGCAGGGGCAGCCTCATTCGGAGTGGGTGGAATCGCGGTGCGACGCTGGAGATAGGAAGTCTTTGTCGATCTCGAGGCGGTCTTGGAAAAAAAAACAATCGACGAGTACATTGCCATCATTGGCGATCTTCTGTTCAGCCACTGCGCTCAATAATGGCGCCCGTAGAACGACTGGACGAAGGCCGTGGCCGTGTGCCCGCTCCTCCTTGCAGTGTCTCTTTTATTTGGAAGGCCGATGCCGCCGCCGCCTCTGTGGGGGACTTCGCTGCTGTGCAACAGCATTGAAGGGCTGTCCTTGCACTTTCGGGGTCGGTGAGCTGGGATTCTCGTGACCCGCCGGGGAGGGACGGGAGTCCTGGGCGACAGAGTCTCGTGGACACCTAGACCCGACGTGCTCGGGCAGCGCGCTATCCGGCACGCAATCCCCAACGAGCAAGCATGATAATCTCAGAACGGGAACGGGCTTACCCATGGGGGAGACGTGCGGGTCCTGAGGGAGACGGGCCCCAATTGTTGTCGTTTTCGGGCTCTCAGGGCCCTCCACGGGCCCCGGGACTGCCACCGAGAAGGGCTGGGGATGAAAAACACATCCTGGGGGAAGGCACCAGGGTCCAGGACCCGTTTCACCTCTTGCCCCCGTGCTAAAGGGTTTGACCGCGACCAAGACCTCGAAGTTCATTCTCGTACAGAGCCCGGTGCAACATCGGGTATCTTGGAAATGAGCCGCGCGTGATCACAGATCAAGTTTTCCCTCGTGCGCGCTGTTCTTAGCTAAATGCAGCGGCCGTCGGCCCGTCCCGCCACCGTGCCTGGGTCATGGACCAGAGGCCTCTTGGAGGCGTCTCTGGGGCACCTTCAGTGTATGTGAGGGGATATTTTTGGACCAGTTCGGGCTACCCTGGGCCTTCTTGAGCCGTGGATGGAGAGCTTAGTCGGAGCTCTCTTGGACTGTCTCGGCGCCGTCTTCGGGTGCCGCGGAGCCCCCTTGGGCTGCCTCAGGCTCTCTTGGGTAGAGTGTCCTGAGCCAGGCGTGGGTGCCTCTTGGTGCATTCTTGGGCTGTTTTCTGGTGACTGGGGGCCCCTCTTGGGCAGTCTTGGAGCACAGGTCAACCAGCATAGTAAGGATGGACAACCTTCCCAAGGGTAATTACCTTGCATCCTTGCCGCCTCGGTCCATCCTTGCCCGCTTTCGTTGGCCGCGCCCCGCTCGGAATGCTTCGAAATGGATTTCCAAGGCCCTTGCATCCTCATCGCGCATCCTGACTATACAGGTTGACTGCATCCTCAAGCCGACTTAAGCCAACGGTGGGGCCAAGATTCGGCGGCGAGCGAGGGGGGAAGTGAGAAGGAAGAGGCCTTCTCAGAAGTTTCGGAAGTCCCCGGGCCTTCTGAGAAGTCTCCTAAGCATTTCCCGACAGACAAATTCTCAGAAGGCGCGAGGGTATCTGAGAAGTCCCGTCGCCTTCTGAAAAGACCTTCTCCTTCTCACTTCCCCCCCTTGCTCGCCTCTGAAAGATGTCGAGCGGCCGAACACATGTAGAAACCATGTGACGATGGCGACCCTCCTGGCTGTCCAGAGCCTCTCTTGCAGCGTCTTCGCCTCGCTTTTGCATGTTTTTGTGAGCCTCTTGGGGGCCATCGGAGCTCCTGCTCCTCCTTATCCTCCTCCTCCTCCTCCTCGCTCTCCTCCTCTTCTCTCCTCCCTCCTCCTCCCCCTCCTCCTCCTCCTCCTCCCCCTCCTCCTCCTCGCTGAAGTCTTCCGATGGCTTCAAATTACGTGTCGGACGTCTCTTGGGAGGCTGTTGGAGGATCTCCGGGCAGTTTCTTGCGGGGTCCGACTCCCGGAGGGTTTAAGCGACACACGCAACGAGCGTCCGAGAAGAAAGCAAAGCAGCTTTTGGAGGCCGAGGGTCGGAGCCCGTAAGAGTCTTACAATCCTCGGAGAGGCGCCCGCGTGAGGAACGCTTCCTCTTCAAAAGGGGCTCGGGCGTTCCTTAGGTTTGCATGCGTTCCGCTGCCTCTTGCTGGCGAGCCCCCACGGTGTTCTTGAAGCTTCTGGACGCGCGGGTCGAGTCGCAAGAGCACATCGTGGCGGAACGCCGCCAGAAAGGGGCTCGGACTTCTCTTCGGACTTCATGGACGTATGTAAGATCATCGGAGGTTGATAGAACGCCTACCCTGACACGTCGACTAGCGAATCGGCCGTGTTCGGTTCGCGAGAGGGCGTCGCGGCCGTCATTCTTGAGGGTCCGGGTCCGTCGGTCTCGGTCTTAGGCCGTTTTCACTAAAGGGTGGTTTATTAAAGAGAGGTTTGTCCACCGCCGTGATCATTTGGGAAAGGCATGTAATTTAGCAGCATGCCAACCGACAGCGAACATCGAGTTGGTGCACGCGAAACTCAAATTAGGAGCAAACCTCAAACAAGCTAAACGCGGACTAACACCCAGGCGAGCAAGTGAAAGTTGTGCACAGCCAGCATGAAGGACACGCACACACAGCATTCCAGGCGAGACAATACACGCGATGAGCAAGCTAACAGCGGACCGACATCGATCTAAAGGTACGCTGAATTCACACGAATCTCGACATCCTGGGGGAATGCTGGGCTGGGCAAGCTGGCAGACAGCTGAACGACAGCGAACAGCACTCGGCAGCCAGCTAGCATCAAACTGATGCAAACTGAACGTACTTTGAGCAAGGCAATGGCCCCTCGGACACATGTGCGGAGCGTACGGGAGAGAGCTGAACAATGCAAATGCAAGTTGAGAGGTAATAGAAATCCATGCGTGCAGTAGTTATATGAATAAAGCGTTGAGCACCATCTGAGGGGAAAAAGCTACAGGCAGTCTCCAGGGCTCATTTCGATTCGTCCGATTCGATTCGATCCGATTTCGATGGCTTCCGATTCCGATTCGATTCGACTTCGGATTCCGATGTGAGCTCCGATTCGTGGGGTGTGCGGACGTGGTGGGGGCGTGGTGGGGACGCGGTGGGGGGTGCTGGTGGGTTTCGTGCCAGAAGTTGTCGCGTGCACCTCCCGCCGCCATGCGCTGGCGGCCGCAGGCGGACGACTACGCCGCTGTGCGCGCGGAGGCGCTGCGGCTGCTCGCGGGCACGGCTGAGAGCGGCGACGCTCCCAGGGGCGCTGGCAGGGGCAGCGCCGGGCGGACCGAACGTCAGAGGAGGAAAAGGTACCCATAGCGTTAGGTCGGGGGGGAATGTTCAAACATAGTGCAGGAGGAAGCGTGTTCAGTCAGGAGGCATGTTAAGTTAAGTCAGGAGGCGTGTTCCTCCACAGAAGGAATGTCAAACAATAGTCCACACATGATCTGGGGACGATGTTTCCATTATTTTTGACCACTTGGGCCGCCTCCCGGCCGTCTTGCTGCGTCTTTGGGCTCTCCTGGACGGTCTCGGGGCCCTCCTGGCCGTGCGGCGGGTGTCTGGAGGTCGTTTCGGGGCCGTCGGCTGTGGAAGGGCTTCCTCGGGCCGCCTTTGGGTCCTACGGGGGGGCCTCTCGGGCCGTCTTGGATGCCTCTTGGGGCATCGTGGAGTCCTCTTGGGCCATCTTCGGGGCCTCGTGGGCTGTCTTGGGCCATCGTGGAGGCTTCTTGGGCCGTCTTGGGCCGACGGTTGGCCCGAATAGGCGAGCATGAGTCTTTGTGAGACCCGCTTGGACTATCGCGGCCTTTTCTGATCTTAGGGTATCTGTGTGGCCTCCTTTGGGTTGTCTCTTGCCACCTAGGGGTTGTCTTCAGGATTCCGAGGCCCATCTGAACGAATATAATCGAGGACACGAGCACCGTTGGCACAGCGTCGGTTGTTCGCATATTCTTGCTGGTAGGGAGACCGTAGGGCAATCATTGGGCCGACTTGGGGCCAATTGGGGCCATCTTGTGGCATGCAGGTGTCCTTTTTGCGGTTTGTTTGGGTTTCGGGCCCAGGGAAGGGGATAGGTTGAGTGGGGTCGCCAAACATGTCAATCTCCTCGTAATCGGCCAGCGGGCGGGTCATGCAGAATGTTGCCGCGAGCACGCGTGTCCGTCGCAGAGGCGATGTAAGACGTTGTAGCAGTGCGCCGCGACTGTTTCCATGTTGCCTTCCCTTTCCTGGTGCAGATTTGCGCCTGCTTGCACTCGAGCCGAGAAGGAGGCGCTGCAGGCGCACTTGCTCCTCGATCCGCGTGCTGAGCCGTCCGTGTGAGATCCTTCGGTGACTTGTCAGCGATGCTTGCGACACCGCCACTGTGTGCCTGCGGTGATGCAGCTGCCTGCCACGGGCAAAAGCAGCACAGGCTTGGGTATGCCACCGGGCGCCTCGCTGCGAGGGCGGGGTCGGGGCACGGGGAGGTCGACGCGGAGTGCGTGGGGTGGGGGAGGGGGAGGACGGAAGGGGGAGCGGGATTGGGGATGGCAGATTGGGGGGGGTATCGAAGATCGATCGAGGATCGCGGATCAAGGAACGATCGAGGACCGAGGATCAAGGAACGAACAAGGTTCGAGCATCGAGGATCGGATCGATCGAGGATCGGAGGAACGAAGGATCGAGGATCGATTGCAAAGGGGGGCTTGGGGAGGAGGGTTGAAGGACAGGCGAGGTGCGCTCGCGCCAAAACGGTCAAAACAAGAAAGCAAACAAAACGATCTGGAATCGTACCCCTCCCTCTCATCCTTTCCCATTGTGCGGTTTCTTCTCTGCCCTGCGACTCGTGCCATGATGGACTTTGAACTCCAAAGAGAGCCCCATCGAGCCGTGCGTCATCGGAAAAGGGGGAGCTGCGTACATTGGAGGAGCATGCGGCGGCTGAGCAGGAGGGTGAGCAGGAGGAAACGGAGTTCGTGCGCCGAGGATGCATTCACCAGAGTACGCCTCATGTCATGCATGCCACTCGCTTTCAATCACGTAGGTGTTCATCGTTGGTGTGTCATCCACGCTCGATATGTGAGGTACCTTTGCTCATAGAGGCCCTATATTGCTAGGAAGGTTGTGTACATCCCCATAGTGACTACCTTGATTTATTGACCCTGTGTCAGGCACTCGTACTCTTGGGTCTCGTTCCTTGCGCGGCGCAAGCTGCTGATCAATGACCTTGCCAGTTGTTGGGGCGCCCATAGAAGTCAGCCTCACCCCGCCGGAATGCTCACTATGTTGATGGGGCTGCCTTCCGCGTTCCTCTCCACCGCCTGGATTGCAAACTCTGATCTCCGCCCCAGGAGGGCGACACGATCAAGGAGATGGACAACGTGTGCGCGGTCGAGAGCGACAAGGCTCCCCCGAGGGCCAGGGGGGCGGCGTGGGTCGAGCCTGAACCCTCTAGGCTCCACGTGAGAGTGAGCCTTCGCCAGGGTGACCGTTGGTGCCCGGCTCTCGTGGGGCGCGCAAGGGGGGGGGGCGGGCAACTCCAGGCACGCAGTCCGCTCTCACTGCCGCGTGACGCGCGCAACGAGCGACGAGCCGCGCACCGAGGGCCACCCTCGCCCATGGCCGCTCCTCCGATGGCCCAGCCCCGGACCCCTGCGCCCCACGCCGCCGGCCCCCTGCCTCGGAGAAGGGGAGATGCAGGAGCTAAGGCAGGAGGTCTGGGCGCCGCCGTGAAGCAGTGTCGCGACCTGTTTGGTTTTCGACCCTGACCCTACGGATCTGCGTCACGGGTGCCACCGAATTTCAGAAATGTAGCAAATCCCTTGTGTTTTTGGACCCTGACCCCGCCGATCTGCGTGAGGGGCGCCACCGAATTTAAAGAATGTAGCAAATCCCCTGTGTGTCTTTGCACCCTGACCCCGCCGATCTGCTTGAAGGGTGCCAGCAAATTCCAGAAATGTGGCAAATCCCATGTGTTTTTGGACCCTGACCCCGCCGATCTGTGTGAGGGGTGCCAGCAAATTTCAGAAATGTGGCAAATCCCATATGGTTTTGGACCCTGACCCCGCCGATCTGCGTGAGGGGTGCCGCCGAATTCTAGAACTGTGGCAAATCCCATGTGTGTTTGGACCCTCTGGCACGAACGCGCGTAAGCGTGCCTCCTCTCCTGTTTCCTTGCCTGCAGCTCTGCTTGACTCTTACACACTATGAAGCAGATTATCCTCTCTCCCATGATGCTGTCTTTATTCCCCCCGCCTCTTCAAAATACTGCCTTCTCCACCGTATTGTCCCGAGGTGGTTTTCGATGCGAGATGTTCCGGTCAAAACGTTCCCAGTGTTTCAAAAGCAGTGTTCCCGCTGCAGCGGTGACGTGTCAGGATCGACGCCTTGTTGCAGTCGTGCAGATGGGCCCTCACGCCAGCCCTATTTCTGGATGCGATTCGTTCCTGGTCCGTGCCGACCCGTTATGTTCCGTCTTCCGTCCGTCTTTGGTCCTTCTGTTTCTTTTATTTCTGCTGCTCACCATGTTGCTTCTCGTCCTTCATTATCATCTTGCTTTTTCTCTTGCTCATGGCCCTTCTCATCTGCCGCCTCCTCGCCCAGTGTTCAACGCCCCCACCCCACTCTTCTGATTGCGCGTCACGCGATGGGTCCCTGTGGGGATCAAGACCATCTGGGGCACACCAGCTGCGAGTATGATGAGTCTGTAGGAGGGCGCAAATGGGGAGCAGGTGATGGAGAGGAAGGAGGACGGGGAAGAGAGAACGAGGAGCCGGAGGAAGAGGAGGAGGAGGAGCAGGGGGATGGGAGGAATGATGGGGAGGACGGGACAGGTGGGGCAAGGTGACGGGTGACGGAGGAAGACGAGGGCGCAAGAGGCGGGCCAAGGGGCACGCGGAAGTGGAGGCCGTTGAGGGGGGGGGGCCGCGAGGCGTCGGTGGAGCTCACGAGCCCGTACACCGGGAGGGTCGCGAAGCTGCACCACCAGGTCGCTCCCGCCTGCCGCGGGCCGGGGGCCTCGGTCGTGCGCGGGCTCGCGCGCGCCTTCTCGGGGCCGGCCGATGCGCGCTTTCCGATCAGAGAGAGCGAGAGAGAGAGAGAGAGAGAGAGGAACAAAAAAAAAGAGAGAAAGAGAGAGAGAGAGAATGAGAGAAAACGAGAGAGAGAGAGAGAAAGAGAGAAAGAGGCAGAGACGAGGGACGGAGAGACAGATCTGTCTTTGTTCAGCAAGGTGGCGGAGGATCTCAGAGCACCAAGGTGGGTAGGTGTGTGCTTTCGGAGGTCCGTGCGGAGCTCTTGGGTTCGGCGCTGACCCCCAGGCGGCGCGGCGGCGCCACTGGCGCGAGCCGCGTGCCTGGGAGGGAACGTCCAGCGCCGGTCCATGAAATCCACTCCGACCTCCGACAATTTATATGTTGTGCCGTTGTTAACCCCTTTTTGGGAAAAGGCAGAGAGAGAGAGAGAGAGACAGCGAGAGAGCGAGAGAGAGAGAGAGCGAGAGAGAGAGAGAGAGAGGACAAGCTAGGTGCGCTCGCGCCTCATCTGACGTCCTATCCCTCCCTCCCAGCCCTTCCCATATCGCTGAGTTTTCTCTATCCGCGGACGCGTGTCCTAGCCGACCTACGACTTCCATATCAAGATCCCCTCTTAGTATGCGCAATCGGAAATAATAGGAGCTGCTGGTACAGGAGGAGGAGGAGATGTCGGGTGAGCAGGAGGAGGAGAGGGAGGAAAATGATTATGACGAACAGCAGCAGGAACTGAAGCGGAAAAATCGAGAGGAAAAGGAGAACCAAGGGAAGGCGGAGGAAGGGAAATGAGGGGGCCGATAACGATGATGAACAAATTCGTATTCAGAGAAAAATAGATTCGTATTCGTGCGCTGGAGACGAACAGCAGCAGTAGGAACTGGAGTGGAAGGAGCGGGAGGAACAGGAGGCGCAGGGGAAGGCGGAAGAGGGGAAAATGCGTGGGGACTTCAAAGAAGCAAGACTCGGATCCGGAGGAGTGGCCCGCGCTAGGGCGAGAACGGCATTCTGAACGACGGGAACAAAACGCTGATCGGAAAATGAGGCCCACGCTGCATCGGGAGCACCATTGAGAAACGCAATCGGATTGCAAACAGCCGTAAGAAACACATGTGTGTTGAAATCACGTGTGAGAAGACGCAGCACGCGGAGGGGGCGGGAGGTCTGGCGGACAGTATCAGGGGAGGCGGGAAAGTACTATTCATGTTGTCTAATTGTTGAGCGCCGCGGGGGTCAGTGGCAAGGGCAGACAGACGGCATCTCCTGAGTCCCGACGCCGCGGAGCAGACTGCAGCCCCGCGAGAAATCACGACCGAAGCCCCAGTCCCCCACTCTCCGCGGCATCTCTCGAGCCGGATCGATCCGTGAGGACCCCGCGGCCCTCGAACGGGCGAACATGCCCGGCGCGACACAACTGCGACGCCCGGCCGTAGCCTCGATACGCTTCGGGGCTGGTTCGTGTCGCCCCACTCTGCGCCCCAGGCCCCCGCGTGCAGCTTTCTGACGACCGCCGGGCGTTATATAGCCCCAGCCCCTCCCCCTCATAACGTGCGCGCGGACGTGGCTGGACCCTCGTTTCTATTCTGGGCCGATGACGACCGTCATCTGAGCAGGGGACGGGGCCGAGGACATCACGTTTCGCGCCGGCGGCGTCTGGGAATGACCGAGGACGGGTAGCAGCAGCATGCAGGTGGCGATCCGCACCACAGCGCCTGTGTAAACCACAACGCCTGCGTGCACCGCAGCGCCTGTGCACACCACACAGCGTGTGTACACCACAGCATCCGCGTGTAACACAGCGCCAGTGTGTGCCACAGTGCCTGCGGGCACCACAGCGCTCGTGTACACCACTGCGCCTGCGTACGCCGCATTAGCGGTGCGCAACACAGCACCAGTATAGACCACAATTCTTGCGTGCACTACAGCGCTTGTGTACACCTCGGCGCTTGTGTGCACCCACAACAACCGTGTGCAACAGAGCACAACTGTTGCATATAGAATTTCATAGGAAGGACCTCTTATGACAAAATGGTACACTTGCGGAGTCCACAGACAACAATTGTTTTGTATAGGAGTTGGACAGGAATCCTGACGGAAAAAGGAGCGCCACTGGAATCTACGATCTTCCCGCATCATCCGGACTCCACCAATATGCGTCCAGGAGGCTTTAGCAGGATGGGCCATCCGAGAACCAAGTGGACTGATTCAGAAGACCACTTTGTGGTGCGCGCTGAGATGCGCACGTGCGCTGTAGCGCCGGCCCGCACGAACGGGGGGGAGGGTTAGGGAGGAGGAGGAGGAGGAGGAGGAGGAGGAGGAGGAGGAGGAGGAGGAGGAGGAGGAGGAGGAGGAGAAGGAGGAGGAGGAGGAGGAGGAGGTGGATGTGGAGGTGGAGGTGGAGGCGTAGGAGGCGGAGGAGGAGGAGGGAGGAGGGAAGAGCGTCCCATTCTATTGTCAGCATCTCCCCGGCGTGGTGTTTAGCTGTCCGCGGCAGATCCTTACTTACATGCTCCTTCTACCTGTCCTGTGCACGCAGGCGCTGTGGTGTACACTAGTGCTGTGTTGCACGCCGATGCCGTGCTGTAGACAGGCGCCATGGTGTGTACAGCCGCAGCGGTGCACGCAAGAATTGTGGTGCACACACGCGCTGTGTTGCACATGGTCGGTGCGGTGAACACATTCGCTGTTGTGTACACCGGCGCTGTGGTGTACGCAAGCATTGTGGTGTGCACAGGCGCTGCGTTGTACACGGCTGTTGCGATGTACGCAGGCGCTGTGGTGTACACAGAGCGCCGTGGTGCACGCCAGCATTATGGTGTATACAGGCGTTGTGGGGCAGATTGCCACCTACGTGCTGCTCCTACTTGGCCTTGGCCATCGCATTCCTGGGTGCCGCTGACGTGGAACGTGACGCCATCTGGGGGGAGGGCGGGGCCGATGACGGCCGCTGTCCCTGAACCAAAAAAGGCTCCTGTGGTGCCGCAGCCACACAGCGGGGGGGGTGCGTTAAGTTACAACCCCCCGCCTCCCGCCCCTTTAGCGCCAATCGTCGTGGAAAAGAAAGAAAAAGCCCTCAAGGCTCTCGGCGAGGCGCAGCTGCTGGTGGGCACCCCGAGGCTGGCAAGCCGCCGAGAGCCGACGAGAACGCAGAAAAACCCCGAGCGCCGCGAACTCCGAACGCCGCCGGGCGCCGAGAGTCACAGCCGTGGGGGGAAGCACGAAAGCGGCGACGCCCGGCCGTCAGGGTCGTGGCCCCGCGCGGGCGCCGTCGCCACGGCCCCCCTCCGGCCGTGGCCCCCCCGGCCGTTGCCGCGAGCCCGATGGCGCGCGCGGGGCGGCCGCCGCTGCCGCCCGCCGGGGCGTCGCGGAGGCGCCGCCCGCTGGGGGGGCCTCCACCCGAGGAGGGCGGAAGCCATGCCGAGGGCCGAGGCTCCGGGGAGGATAAGGTGCCCGATGCCCCTCCCTTGCCTCGGCTTCCCCCTTTGGGGGGCCTCCGGGGAGGCCCTCGTTGCCACCGCTGGACTCACTTCGAGATTCTGGGCAGAAGGCACCACGGGAGAGGTCCCGTGAGTAGCGGTATCAGTACACGCCGATCGTTGGAAGTAGGCATGTCTGGGCTCCCGGATCCCAATCTATTTCAGCCGCCTTCCTGCTTCAAGAGTCGAGCGGTTGTACTTCATGGTTCTGCCCACTTGTTCCGACCCGCGTGTACCTCTGCGTGTCCCCAAGAAGGCCGCGGGCAACAACATCAAGGCGGCCGGCTGCGGAAAGCGCCCAGGCCTCCCCCAGCGAGGCGAGAGGGCCCTCGCGCTCGAGGGTGGAAGGAGTTGTCATCTCGTCCAGGGGTCGAAGGGTCCAGGGGGCGAAGGGTCGAGGGGGTCGAGGGGGCGAAGGGTCGAGGAAGGGGTCGAAAGGGTCGAGGGGGCGAAGGGTTCGAGGCGTCGAGGGGTCGAGGGGGTCGCAGGGGCGAAGGGGGCGAGGGCGTCGAGGCGTCGAGGGGTCCACGGCTCGAGGGCGCGCCCCTCCTCCCGCAGCGGGCGTGGCGAGCGGCCGCTGCCGCCCGGGCGCCCCGGGTGGCCCCGCGAGCTCCTCGCCTCGAGTCGGGGGCTCCCAAACGGGGTGGTGACCACACCGTGTGGTGAGTCGGTGGGGATTCGGGTCACCGCCCGGTTTTGGAACTTGGGTCGTTCTCCGAGGATGTCTCGGGCGACTGGAGCCTCCACGGTCCCAAAACCGTGTGGTGACGGACCGTGCGGTGAGGTCTTTGCGGATTTCGAGGTCACCGCCGGGTCTGTCACCACACGGTTTTGGGACACCCAATCGAGGGCCTCGCGCTCGGGGGGTCCGAGAGGGCCTCGCCTCGAGGGCCTCGAGGGCCTCGAGCCCAAAATAGTCCACAAGGAGTACGGGGGCGCTTGTTCGACCGTTCCTGGACTCTGTTCGAGTTTTGTTGGGCGATGCTTGGTTTTCATCCAAGAGCTGCGTGTCGTGAGGGGGGCACGCCCGACCTGAGCTTGGGCGGAAGGCGGCGGCAGGGCCGCGGGGAGGCACAGCTGCCTCGTGGCCTCGTGCCCGCCCTCGTCTCGGGCGTCGGTCGCACTCCGGCGTGCTCGGCCGTCGCGCGATCGCCCCCGCGAAGCTTGGTGGTCTCCAAACCAGGTTGTGAGACACCCGGTGGTGACCCCGATCCCCCCCAAAAATAAGTCTGGGTCGCCACCGGGTTTGGGGCCACGCGGTCGCCAGGAGGTTTTGGCGTTTCCTGGGCCAGCCAGCGCTCGAAAACCATTACCCAAATCGCCCAAAGCTCACCACCGGGTGTTCTCACCACCACGTTTGGAGACCACCAAGAAGCTTCCTGGGCACCGGGAGAGCTGCGCTGCAGGGAAGAAGGGGAGGGCGGCGGCAGCCCCGGGGAGTCCCCCGGCCGACCGAGGAAGACCCAGGCCTCCCGCATCCGTAGGCCTGAGGCCCCAGGACACACAAATAAGTACACACACAAATAAACAGATTCTCCATATTTTCCCATATGTTCTGGGTTTCTGTCTTCCCCCCACTTCCCATATTTTCCTATATTTTCTAGGGAATTTGAAGATTAATTGTGTCTGTGTGTTTCTTTTCCACCTGAGGAGAGGAGGTCAGAGGATTCCGAAGAAGAACAACGCCATAGACATGAACCCTTGGCGCTCCGCGCCGAGTTCTTCGCGCTGGGACCCCCCCCGGCAGCGCCTCTGGCGCCGCCCCTGGCCCGCTGCGCGCGCCAGGGAGGGGAGTCCAGCGCAAGTTCCAAACAACGTCCGCGCGGAGCGCCAAAAGCTTGTGTTCGTGGCGTCTTCTCTTTTTCTGAGGTCGCGCCGCCTCGCCGATGCGGCTCGATGCGGAGCCTGAGTGTCCCCTCGCCGACGTCGCCGATGTGTCGCCGATGTGTCGCTGCCAGAGCATCGCTGGTAGGGCGGCGGAGGCCCTGGGAGGCCGGCCGGCCGCGGAGAGCCCAGGCCCCGAGTCGGGCATGTCTCCCAAGCAGTGGCGAGGCGTGCCGGCTCGCCTACAGCCCCACCGAGCAATGTTCTGAACACCTTTTGTGGTTCCCACGGGATGGTCTTAGAACATGCCTGGCTGGGACTGTCTCTTGTTTGAACACATCGGGTCTATGCTCCAAGAGCATTGTTTTGGTTCTTCGAAAATTTCTGGGTTCTGTGAACATTCCGTGGTATGAAGGAGGAAGATTCACCAGTGAAAACAAAGTCGGAGGACGATGTTTGGAATCTTCTCTCAATCTGTTATGAATATGTTTCGTTTTCTTCCAAAATCTGCATGTAAGGGGGACGCGCCCGACCTAACCCAAGCCTCCCGAGTGCGAGAAAGGGGATCTTCCTGGGATCGGAGCCTGGACCCCCCTGGCGGCGCCTCCAGCGCGTTCCCTGGTGGGCTGCACGCGCTCAGGAATCGGGGAACCAGCGCCGATCCGAGACATTTGCGCGGACCTGCGACGGTTCATGTGTCATCCCGTGTGAGTGGGGGGAAGGGAAGATGAGGAGGAGGAGGATGAGGAGGAGAACGAATGGGGAGAATGGGAAGGTGGGCGAGGAGGGCGGCAAAGGTGAGAGGCGCACAGTGCCCCCGTCCCGCCCTGCTCGTGTTCTAATTCATTGTTTTGCTGATCGGCGCGGGCCCTCGTACCCCCCCCCCCCCCGGAGTAGCTCTTGGCTATATTTGGCGCCCGTTTCGAGCTGGTGGGGTCTCCCCCATAGGACGCGCTGTCGCGAACAGTCGCATTGAGGAGAGGTCCGGAGCCAGACCCCCCCCCTTCCTCGCCTTCCGCCCAATGTCGAAACGCCGAAGAAGAGAACGTCCACCCACAGTTTATGTGTGTGCTTTTCTGTCTCCCTCTGCACACAGTGCCAGGTTGGATAGGGTCGGGAGATCGAGCCGCATCGCCGATGCATGGGCCATGCATCGCTCGTCTGTCCCGATCTCGCCGGAGCACCGGTGACGCATCGGTCATACCGTGCGATCCTCCCGCCCCATCTGTTCCCGCCGTTTTTGGGAGGCTTTCCAGATAATTGGTCGGGCGTGCGGTTTCGTCTGTGTTTGCGTGTCTGCCCGTGGGTCCGCTCGCCGCACTCGGGCCCCTGCAGGCCGCGTCGTAGGGCTGCGAGGGAATCCGGCCGCTTCTGGCAGCCTCCCCCCTTGGTACCTGGAGCACGCAGCATGGAGCGCACGCGAGAGCTGCGCCCGCGCGGCGGTGAGGGGGCCTCGCCTCGGGGGAACCGACGGGGGTTGCGATGCGTCACCGGCGTCCCGCCGCTGGGCACCCTCCTCGATGTATGGTCGAGTCCCGCCGCATGCAGCGAAGCCGCGACTCTGCTGACCCCCGCCTGGCATCCATCAGGAGGGGAAAAACACACACAGACACAATTGGTTGTCGATTCCCCCGAAATGTTTGAACATTTGGAACTTGGGGGGAAGACAAAAACCCAGAAAATATTGGAAACTATTGGGAATCCTGTTATTTGTGACTATCTGTTTGTGTGTCCCAGGGCCCCTCCAATCCACCCCGAGCCGAGGAGCTGGCCCCTCGGCCCCAGAGGCGCAGGGAAGACGGCGGAGGTGAGTCGATGGCAGCTCCGCTGGCAGAAGCTCCGAGGAGGAAAGGGTGCCATACCACCACGCACTGTTCAGGTCTAATTCTTCGAAAGTTCTTTTGGATTTTTCTGGGGGCCAATATCCTTTCATTTCTAACTGTTCTATCCTGGGCCTCTTCCTGGCCACTAGGGGGCCAGGAACAACCGGAAACGAGCACAGTTAGAAATGAGCACGACTAGAATGAACGACGTGTACCCTTCGCTCGTTGTCCCCTTTTGGGGCCTCCTGGGAGATCCTCGTCTCCAGTATCGGCACATCTGGTTTTTCCACTGTGGTACCCTCGTATCTTGCCTGCTGCATTTCGCGTCGTCCTGCCTCGATTACGGGCTGCCCTCGGAACATGCTCGTGGGCCGCCACGGGTTTCCCCTCGGCACTCGGCCCCGGCTGGAGAGGCTGCCCCTTCTGGAGTGAAGTTCCGCATTGGCGAGTCCTTCGGCAGCAACTCATGGGGAGCCTTGTGCACTCTTTTCGTTCCGTCTTTTGCGTCGAGTAGCGCCTGGTCATCGATGAGGCAGCGTCGGTCGGCGTCGATCGCCGTCGATGTAGCATCGATCGCCGTCGATGGGCGTCGGGTGGCGTCGGCCAGCATGATGGCGTGGGAGCCTCCCGTCAGTTGCCACCGAATGGCGTGCGCCGATGCTTCTGGAGCCGGGCAGGTGTCAAGGGGCCCCAGGACACACAAAAAAATACACATACATAACCGGAGTCCCCCTATTTTTCAATATTTTCTCGGTTTTTGTATTCCCCCCCACTGGGAAGTCGACGATTCATCGTGTCTGTGTGTTTCTTTCCCTCCTGAAGGTGTGCATCCGCGTGCGGCCCTTCATCCCCCAGGAGCTGAGCGGCGAGCGGCGGCAGGGAGACGACGAGCTGCGGTGCTGCGTCGGCGCCTCCACCACGACGTCGCTGGACATCTGGCGGGGCGCCGACCCCTTATCCAGGCGATTCCAGGGCTGGACCCACACTCGGGGGTGGACAGACCTCCTACCCTGACGCGTCGATTAGTGAATTGGCCGTTTTCGGTTCGCGAGAGGGCGCCGCGGCCGTCATTTTTGCGGGTCCAGGTCCGTCGGTTTCGGTCCCAGGCCGTTTTCACTAGGGGGAGGTTTACTAAAGGGAGGTTTGTCCACCGCCGACACACGCTGTCTTGCTGGACTTCGGCCGTGTTTTGTTCTTCGTTCCGGCGGGGAGGGGTACAGGAGAACAGGTCGAGCAAGACGAGAGGCACGGCACGACGACAGCACGAGAAGCAGCGCTCGGGTCCAGCCCCGAGGCGATCCTTTGAGTACGACAGGGTCTACTGGTCGCACAGCAAGGACCACCGCCTGTACGCCACGCAGGAGACCCTGCAGGGGGAGCTCGGGAGCCAGCTGCTGGCGAACGCCATGGACGGCTTCAACAACTGCATCTTCGCCTACGGCCAGACGGGCAGCGGCAAGAGCTACAGCGTCCTCGGCGGCAGGGGTCCGGATCGGGGGCTCGCAGAGGGCGGGATCCCAGCGGGGCGCTCTCCTCTCCGTGGTCGGGGGCCTCTTTGAGCGGTGTCCCGTTCCATCCCCACCCCCGGCCTGCACCCCATCCTTGAGCGGTGTCTCGCTCCATTCCCACCCCCGGCCTGCACCCCACCCTTTCTGCATCCTGCCGCCAGAAGGAGCGCGGGCTGCTGCCCCGGGTGGTGGAGGGCCTGTTCGAGCACGTGGCCGGCCTCGACGCGAACACCACGTGCAAGACGTACGTGTCCTTCCTCGAGATTTACAACGAGCAGATTCGCGACCTGCTCCGTGCAGACTCGGAGGCCGCCAGTCCGCGGCGGAAGCTGGACGTGAAGCAGCACGCCGTGCTCGGCGTCATCGTTCCCGGGCTGACCGAGGCGCCCGTGGACAACGCCAAGGCCGTCACGGACTTGATCGAGTACGGGTCGCAGATGCGGCAGGTGGGCGTGACCTCCATGAACGCGAGCAGCAGCAGAAGTCATTGCGTTTTCGTCTTCAGGATATCGATCAAGGACGAGGCGCCTGGCACAACCAAAAACCACAACCACAACTGAGTGGATTTGCCTGCAGGGCCCTTAGAGGGAGAACCCACCGATCTCGGCATGAGCATCTTGGTTGTGGTTGAAGTTGATTCGGCCGTCTGAGACGCCCACATCGACCACGACAAGTACTGAGCTTGTTTCGATGTTCTGACGACTGCTGGCGTCACAAAACATTCGGGACGATCGAAATGGGTACGGAAATAACGGGCACATGGAACGACAGCGTTTCCTGTTCAGTTTGATCCGGACTCGCTGTCGGTGTCGCCGCGGACGTTGTCCATTTGAGACAGGAGGCTGCCTGCCCAACTGTCGCCACTGCCGGTTTTGGACAGCATTTGTTGTGGGGCACACTGCCCGTCTTTTCCGTGCCCATCTCGGGCGTCCAAGAGCATCCCTTGGGGTGTGTCCTCGATGTGGCTGTGGTCGCCTGCTGTCCCCGCAGAGGCGTCGGGCGAGTGCAAGCTGTCGCAGACGAACCTTGTCGACCTCGCGGGGTCCGAGCGGGCCAAGCGGACGCAGGCGGATGGCGCACGCCTGAAGGAGGGCGCCAACATCAACCAGAGCCTCTCCGTCCTGGCCCGCGTCATCTCCAGCCTGGCGGACAGGAATCGGGGAGCCCCAAAGCCGTAATGATCACACCGCGTTGCATCTTGCGAGTAGATTTGCACGTTTTCGACATTGTTCTCGGTCGGAGGTGAGGGGGTAAGATCGCAGTGGTCCGGAGAGCCCCCCACCTGGAAATCGGTTTCGGTTTGTGTTCGTGTCGGGCGTGCGGGCGAGGAGACGTTGCGTGGGCGTGCGGGCGGACTGATGCCGTCGTGGCTAGGGGCTGAGGAGCCGGTTGTCCGCCCCTTCCACCCCCAGCGCGCGGTGGCCGGGAGTGTCTCGTCGGGGTCCCGTCGGTGGCGCGGCTGTGTCCCCTCGGTGGCGCGGGGCGTCCCGTCGGTGGCGCGGGGTGTCACGTCGGTGGCGCAGCGGTGAGATTGATAGTGATATCGATAGTGAGGTCGATTGTGAGATCGATTGTGAGATTTGTTGTGATATCGATAGTGATCGATATTTATATATATATATAGATAATAAATACGGTTGTGAGATCTGTTGTGAGATCGATGGTGAGAACGTTCATGAGTTCTATAGTGAGATCGCTCGTGATATCCATATGGCGATCGACAGTGAGATCGATACTGAGACCGATTGTGAGATCGACCTTGAGACCGCTAGTGAGATCGATCGTGACACCGATAGTGAGACTGTTGTGAGATCGGTCGTGAGTCCGAATGTGAGATCGATAATGAGTTCGATTGTCATATCGGTGGTGGTATCGATTGGGAGATCCATAGTGAGATCTGCTGTGAGAGCAATTGTGAGATCGCTTGTAAGATCGATAGCGAGTTCGATTGTCAAATCGATAGAGAGACCGATTATGAGATCGATATTCGGATCTGTTATCAGATCGATCGTGGGATCGATAGTGAGATGTGTTGTGAGATCGATGCTGAGATCAGTTGTGAGATAGATCGTCAGATCAGTTGCGAGATCGGTCTTGAGATCGCTCATGAGATCTATAGTGGGATCGACTGTGAGATCGGTGCTGACATTGATTGTGGAATCGATTGTGAGACCGAGATTTGGATCGATTGTGAGATCGACTGCGATATCGATAGTGATACCGAAAGTAGGAACTGATGTGAGCTCGGTAGTGGGTTCGATTGTAAAATCATTTAAGAGTTCGATTGTCAGATCCATGGTGAGATCGATTTGGAGATCGATAGTGAGATCTGGTGTGAGATCGATCTTGAGATCGCTTGTGAGATCGATATTGATATCGATAGCGTGATCTGTTGTGAGATCGAAGGAGGAGTCGATAGTGAAATCGATTGTGAGATCTGTTGTGAGATCGTGAGTGTTATCAATGTGAGATCGATTGAATTAGACTTTTGTTCCCCTCTTCCCCCACGAACCTCAATATCACCTGACTGGTGGTTGTATCGCATCGGTAGTTCTCGGGGTTCCCATCAGCTGCGCCTCGCCGAGGGCGTTCAGGGGGTGCCAGATCCGTCCCGAAAGGTCGCCAGGGAGACGAGTTATGACCCGAAAGCAAGTGCTGTGCCTACACCCTTTGGTGATCCAGTGGTTCTTCGTGGGAGCCTCAGTTTCAGGCTCCCGTAGAGGGCCACCGGCTCACCAGAAGGGACCACTGCGAGTGGGGAGGCCTCGTGTGGATTTCGCCGGATTGGGTCGGCATCGGGACAACAATTGAGTGGCACCTGGACGAACGGGTGAAGGAGCAGGAGGAGGAGGAGGAGGAGGAGGAGGAGGAGGAGGAGGAGGAGGAGAGGAGGAGAGGAGGAGGAGGAGGAGCAGGAGGAGGAGGAGGGGGAGGAGGAGGAGGAGGAGGAGGAGGAGGAGGAGGAGAGGAGGTGGAGGAGGGGGAGGAGCAAGAGCGAGTGGTCGAAGTTTGGACGAACCCCCTTCGAAATCACGTTCACGACAGGGCCGCGGAGCCCCACGGATGCACCCCCCGGGAAGGCCCCCTCAGAAGTCGGGGGTCCCCAAACGGCGTGGTGGCCACGCCGAGTCGGGTGAGTCGGTGGGGATTCGGGCCACCACGCGGCTTGGGGACTCGAGCAGTTCTCCGACGATGGACGTCTCGAGCGATTGGGGCCTTCTGAGGTGACCACGCGGTCCGTCACCACACGGCCTTTGGAACCCCCAAAAGGAAGAGTCAGAACCCGCCATTCCGCGACTCGAGGCTGACCTACTTGCTCAAGGAATCGCTCTCTGGCAACTCCAAGACCGTGATGGTCGCAGCGGTCTCGCCGTCCAACTGGGACTACGACGAGACTATGTCCACGCTCAAGTTCGCCCAATCCTGGCGGCGCGCACACGGGGGTGACGCGAGGGGGGGGGGGACCTTCTGAGAAGGCGTGATACGCCTTCGATGACGGAGGCCGTTCCAAAGAGGGCCTGGGGCCTCTGAGGAGGCTTCTGAGCAGCTGGGACGGCCTTTGAGAAGCCTCCCCTCCCTTCCGAGAAGCTTGCAAGGCTTCGCAGAAGGCCGCCTTCGTCGCTCCACCCCGTTGCGCGCGCCGCCAGCAATCTGTGAAGCTGGTGCAGACAAGCGCGAAGCAGAACAAGGACAACGAGCAGAATATCGAGCGGCAGCTGCGTGCCGAGGCGGACGAGCTCAAGGCGAAGCTGCTGGAGCTCGAGGTCTCGAACAGCCTGCCGGCCGCGATCGAGAGGGCGCAGCAGCAGCTCACGCACCAGGAGTCAAGCAGTGGCGAAGCGTCCTGGCGTGCCTACAGGCCTACCGAACAATGTTCTAAGAAGCTGCTGTGGTTCCACGAAACGTTCTTAGAACATTTCTGGCCGGGACTGACTTCTTTAAACACATCGGGGTTATGGTCTGAGCACATTGTCCTTGCTTTTAGTACACCGCTGGGTTCTGAGAACATGTCGTGGCAGGCCTATAGGAATGCCGGGACGGTCGGTTCCTGCTCAAAGGAGGAGCTCCTGCGGAGGCACGCTCCCGGCGGCTGGGAGCAGCTGCTGCGCAGGTCGGCCGCGCGCACGGGTGGTCCCTCGCCTTGGGTGACCCTTGGCGCGGGTGCACGCCAGCCCCCCCCCCCGCACTGGGTTCTGGGCGCCCGGATGGTTTCCCCCCCGGCCCCCGACCACCAGGAGCCTCGCTCCGAGAGTCACTCTCGCCGAGGGCCACTGGTCGCGCAGGGGGGTCGACCTGGGCGGTGCGCTTTTGTTGTTCGTCGACGTCGTGGGCCGCTCTCGCTCTGGCGTCGCGCCCCAGCAGGGGGGCGGAGTGGAGAGGACGCGAGGGACAGCGGAGCCAGGGCGAGAGCGAGAGCACGCACCGTGCTGGTCGAGCCCCGCGGCCGCGCGCGGCCGCGCAGGGAGGAGGCCCTGAGGGCCCGCCGCAAGGCCACGATGATGATGACCAGGGGCGCCGAGCAGGGCAGCCCAGGCCTGGACATGACCGGGCTGAAGGACCGCAGATCAAGCAGCGGCTCGGGTTATGTCGGGCGTGTCCCGCTACAAGGGGATCTTCGACGAAAACTAGAAAATACCCCAAAAATACCCCCAAAAGGCAAAACAGATTCAAAAAGTAGTCCCCAGACTATTTTTGGATTATTTTCTGATTATTTGTTGGGTATTTTCGATTGTTCGTCAAAAATCCCCCTGTAGGGGGACACGCCCGACTTCAAGCTCGGGACGACCGACACAGGTACGGAAAGAACGGGTACAAAGACCGGGAGCAGTTCATGTTCAGTTTGAACAGGATTCGCTGTCGGCGTCGCCGCGGACCGTGTCCATTTGAGACCAAAGGCCGCCTGCCAAACAGCGGCCGCTGTCGGTTCGGGACAACATTTGCTGTGGGGCATTGTGCCCATTGTTTCCGTGCTCATTTCGGGCGTCCAAAGCGGCGAAGCGTCTTGGCTCGCCTACAGGCCGGCCAAACAATGTTCTAAGAATTTGTTGTGGTCTGCACGGGATGTTCTCAGAACATGTCTGACTCAGACTGTCTCGTTTTAATACGTCCGGCTTTATGTTCTGATGGCATGGTTTTTGCTTTTAGAACTGAGAGCACGTCTGATTTCTAACATGTCGTGGCAGGCCTATAGGAATGCCTGGACAGTCGGTCCCTGCTCCAGCAGGCGCGCTGACGGCGATGCAGGTAACGACGATGTGGGTGTGTGAGCGTTTTTTGCGTATTGTTTTGCCGGTCGGCGCGGCCCCTCGCCCCCCCCCCTCCCCCCCCCATGGAGTAGACATTGGCTGTTCTGGAGCGTCTGTTTCGAGCGGATGGAGCCTCTCCCCTCGTAGGAGCCACTGCTGCAAACAGTCGCACTAAGCAGAGGTCCGGAGCCAGACCCCCCTCCCTCCCACCCCCCGTTCTGCCCAATGTCGAAACGCCGAGTCACAAAAACGCTCACTTTCGGTATTGTGGGAACGCGCGGCTCGTGCTTTCCTACAGATCGCTGTGTCGTCTTCGTTTGCTGCATCCGCAGATCGGAGATGTAGGAGAGTGTGGTCAGTGATGTCCGACAGTTTGCTTTCCAGCACCACCGTGGAGCAGCATCGCCGTCAGCGCGGCCCTGGAAGGACACCATCGCCCAGTTCTGGGAGCGCAACCCGACGATCAGCTTCAAGACCTTCAGCGAGTACTCGGCCAGCTCGCGGGGCTCGTTCATGACGTCCTCCAGCTCGGAAGGCGGGGGCGACGAGGAGAGCGGCCCGGCCGAGCGTGCCGTGCCGCGTCGGCTCCCTCCTGGTGCGCGTTGGCCATCCTCCTTTTGCCGTCGGTCGTTGAAGGTAGATATTTTCCTGGACTCCTGGATCACAGTCTACGTCAAGCGCCTTCCTACCTCAGGAAGCGGTTTGAGTTTGACATCTGTGGTCACTCTCTGGGAGGGCCTGAGCCCAATCTACTTCATCCGCCTTCCTACTTCCAGTTTTAAACTACTTATGCCGACCGACGTGCACCTCTTACGTCCGTCCTCGTTCCTCGTTCCTCATCCTCAGATTCTTCGTTGGGGGGAGGCACCTCGATCTCCCATGACCGTTCACGGCGATTGAACGCCAGCGATGCTAGCTGCTATGACAATCAGGCTGCCCTTTTCGACGAGACCTTGCTGTCAACACAGCCACCCAGTCGTCCGACGGGGGTGGGAGGGGCAATCGAGCATCCCGCCATCCTCGCTTCCCGCCGTCCTGCCTCATCCTTTTGCCTCCTGCTCGTTCACCTCAAGATCATCCTCCCGCTCCTTCATGACCCCCTCCAGCCCATCCGCCTCAATCCTCTTCAGTCCTCCTTCTCGTCCTGCCCCCCTCCCTCTTCGTTGTTTCCCTCTTTCTCTGCCTCCTCCTCCTCCTCCTCCTCCTCCGCCTCCTCCTCCTCCTCCTCCTCCTCCTCCTCCTCCTCCTCCTCCTCCTCCTCCTCCTCCCTCTCCTCCTCTTCATTCTCATCCTGTACTCGGCCCTTGCAGTAATTACGCCGGCGGAGCACTTTTGCAGGGCGCATCAAGCATCGGAAGCATCGATGAGCAGTACCGAGCTTACGCAAGTTGTACCAAACGTGTTTTCGCAAGTTGATCGCTGACTTGCGACGTTGATGTCGACAGAAAGAGCTGATGCCAGCAAGGTGGGATCTCGCCAGAGCAAGGGTCCACAGTACACGCCTGGCAGGAGGCGCGGACTAAGTAAGCGGTTCTTTCGTGGAAGGGTAATGACACCATTTGATCGAATTTGGACCGATACCCGCATGGCAGATCGGGTGCGTCTGTTCGTCTACGCGCCGCGTCCGCGATGATGGGGCGGGAGTTCTGGCCAGAGCTGCAAAGTCCGCCGCAAGCTCTCTCAGGATTCTACGGGCAGGGGGCCACATGATGCGAACCCTACCCCGACCCCCCACGATTTCTTTAGGAAGAGGGTGGGGTCCACTCCGCTCGGGAGCTCCCGGACGAAGTGAACCCCACCCTCCCCCTCAGACATCGTGGGGGGGTAGGGGTAGGGTTCGCACTGTGGCCCCCCTGAGGGGGCCAGCTCCACGGGCTTCCCTCGCGCCCGCCTCGGCCTCGGCCGCAGCCGCTCGGGCTCCGCCGCCCTCGGCCGCGGAGCCCTGCCGCTCGACCCCCCCCCCCCCCCGGGGCCCCCCCCGGGTGCCCCCCCCGGCAGGGCGGGCGCCGCGGGGCGGCTCCCGCGGCAGGCCGATGTCTCAGGCCGCAGCGGCCCCTGGCGGCGTCGAGGAGGGCGGAGGCGCCGAGGAGGCCCGGCGCTCCGACGCCGCCGGGCTCTGCGGCGACGGCCTCGTGGGCGAGGCGCCCTCCCTGCGGGGCTGCCGGGCTGCGCAGCCGTCGCCACGTCCGTGGGCTCCTGCGGGGAGGAGGGGGAGGAGGAGGAGGAGGAGGAGGAGGAGGAGGAGGAGGAGGAGGAGGAGGAGGAGGGGGAGGGAGACAAGCTAGGTGCGCTCGCGTCATATCTGACGTCCTACCCCTCCCTCCCATCCCTTACCATGGCGCTGATTTTCTCGATCCGCGGAGAGGAGGAGGGAGAGGAGGAGGGAGAGGAGGAAAAGAATCAGGAGGAGGACGAAGACCAGTGTAAACCCAAGGCGCACCAACCACCCTCCCTCCAAGTTCTCTATCTCACAGGTCCCTGAAAGAGTGCATCTTCATGAAAAGACAACCGTCTGAGAATCCTCAATCGTACCCCAGTTCCGTTGCTGAGACTCCAGCGCCACGGACCAGCGTGACAGTTGCGTCCGGGCAAGCCTAAATCGTGCCAGGTGACCAATCCTGGGACCTCGACGCAGCGAATCAGCATACTGTTGCGTTCTGGCAATCCCAAGTCGTGCCAGACCACCGTTCCTGGGACTTCGACCATCGGAATCCCGGGATCGGCTGCAAACGTTTACGACGATTGCGCGCGACGCTAAGGCGAGAGACACATATTATAAAATATTTGCCTTACTCCTTGATGCTGCTGAACAGTTTAAAGACAATTTGGCGCCGCGCTATGGCGGGAGCCACCTTTTGAAGTCGGCGCATTTTTTTACGACGAATGTGAGCGGCGGTCAAGCGAGAGTCACACGTTGAGAAAGGAACAGCCCTCCCCCCGTGATACTGCTAGATTTGTTAAAACGAATGCGCGTGGCACTAAGGCGAGAGCGACATTTTGAAAGGGGTCCGCCTTCCATCCGTGACATTGCTGCACATGTTCAAGGCGAACGTGAGCGGCGCTATTGTTCGGTGGCCATGCGTAATTGGTATGTTTGTATGGTATTAGCATGTGTCATGTGCTTGTGTATGGTGCGCTAGGCGCGGCTTAGCGTGTCATGACGCTTGTCAAATCGACCCCGCTCAGCGTGTACCAAGTTGGCTCTGATCGAAATCCCTTGCCCACCCGGAAAGGTGTGCTTAGCATGTACCACATTGGCCCCTGGATCCCCCGCTCCCCCTCCTCCCCGTTCTCCTCCTACTCCCCCCCTTTCCTACTCCTCCTCCTCCCCCTCGTCTTACTCATCCTCCTCCTGCGCCTCCTCCTTCTCCTCCTCCTCCTCCTCCTCCTCCTCCTCCTCCCTCTCTTCCTATTTTTCCTCCTGCGAACATACTTCTCCTCCTCAGCTTCCTCTCAATCTTCATTGTTCGATGTTCCTCCTTGTTTCGTCGACCTTCGATCTTTCACGGCGCTGGTCGGGCGTAGCCAACAGAGGAGGAGGAGAAGGAGGAGGAGGAGGAGGAGAGGCAGGAGGAGGAGGAGGCGGAGGAGGAGGAGGACGAGGAGGGGCAGGAGGAGGAGGGGGAGGAGGAGGATGGGGGCGGCCACTCCGCACGAGGAGGAGCATGTTTTGTACCTTGTCGCCAAGCACGGGGTCGTGCAGGGGAGGGAGGGCGCTGGGAGAGGAGGGAGGGGAGGAGTGACAGAAGTATTATGTCGGGCCTGTCCCCCTACAGGGGGATTTTCGACGAAACATTTTTTTAACAAATCCAACAAATATTCCAACAAGGTAATGTGTGGAGCTAGCTCTTGAGTGATTAGTGGCACGGAGATGCCGATTCTTTCCATTGCATATATTGCTCAAGATTTTTAGCGGCAAATGCCTCTCGCCGTGCGTGCTTCCCGGCCCCACGGATCCTGGGCAGATCTTTCCCGCGCGTGATATCCGGGCTGGATTGTGGAGGGGCGCCGAGCTGTTCGCCCAGTACCTGGCCTTCTCACAGGCCGTGCCGTCGTGCCCCGACTGCAGGCTGGTCTGTCCTGCGCTGTCGTGCCCAGCCCCGGACCTCTCGTGCCCGAGACTCGTGGCGCCCAACCTCACTTGCCAGGCCCCGCAGGTGCAGCTGGCGTGCCCCGACTTTCCTCAGGCGCCGACGTTCAACCTGTCCTGCCCTGTCGCCCACCCCTTGCCTGCCGAGGAGGACTTCTTCGGCTACGACTTGCCCTCTGACTGTCGGCGTTCTCGTTGGCAGCGTGGGCAGCGTGGGTGTGACCTCGTGGGGAAGACGCAGCGTCCGTCGGGACCACAGCGAGAACGAGGGGGTGGAGGCGGCGGCTAGGGCGCAGGTCGCTCAGCTGCGGCGGCGTCAACCTCTCCAGCGAGCCTGATGGCGTCACCAGGCGACCGGGTCCTCATACGGTATGATCTACCAGGGCCCGAGGTTTGGCATGAGCGCCCCATCACGGGGGCATCGGTGGCGCAGCCGTCCCTCATCTCAACGTTCACGAACGACGGCGATCAGTACGCCGAGGACCTCAGCCAGCAGAACGACGACATCGCAGAGGTCAGGTGGATCAACCAGCCTGGGGACACTCCTGTCGGTGTCGACGGGCGTCGGATCTACAGGTTCCTGAACCCTCCTGATGCGGCCACCTTTGAGCAGCTGAAGCGCGACGGTGCCCTCATGGTGGGGGGCCGCGTCGCGGCGCCCGCTGCTGCTGGAGCGGCCGCCGCCGTGCCAGGAGGTGCAGGAGCCGCGGGAGCCGCAGTCCCCCACCGGGGAGCTGGAGTGGCAGGTGTCGCGGGACGTGCAGGCGCTGTGGTGCCCGCGGCCCCGCCTGGCTCAGTGTGGGTTGCGACGGAGGACTGCCATGGGTTTTCTCGGGGTCAGGTTCTGCCTGGCCCGCTCCCCGACGGCACGCAGGTGCTCGGGGATTGCGCCGCGGTCCCTTTCCCAGCGGGCAACGTGACTTCCCGCCTGGTGGCGCGCCGAGACTTCGAGTGCTATGTGGTTGACGACCTCAGGGTTATGCGCGCGAAGTTCAATCAAGAGGGAGTCCGACGACGACCTTTCGCCGACGCAATAGACCACCAGCTGGCGGACGAGCCAGAGGGTGGAGTCATGGTCGACGGCCCTCGTACCTGTCTGTCCCTCGTGCGCTCCTGTCGCGACGCTGGTCTTTCGGCGGTGACTCACCGCGAGAGCTGGGTGCGGGGCGGCAGGACCACCGAGGGCGACCGCTCGGTCTACGATCGCGAGGTGATTTGCAGGGTGCTCGAATCGATGCTGACAGTGGACCAGCTCAACATCGGGGCGCTGCAGTCGGCTGAGCTCCTCGCGAGGCGCCTCCAGCTCATTGAGGATGCGCACCGTGGCTCACCATCCAACCCCGACTATTCTGCCAGTGACGTCTACGTGTGCCTCGCCACAAGGAAGGATGGTGCCTCCACGGTGCCGGCGCTCCAGAAGTACATGGCCGAGAGCTTGAAGGACCGTTCGGCCACCTTGAAGGAAACGCGCAAGGCGAAGGAGGAGGCCAAGTTGAGAAGGAACAACCACAAGCGTGCCCCAGGCGGAGCTGGGGCAGATGACGGATAACTTCCTCAGGCTGGAGGCTAGGGCCGACCTCCAGCCGACATCGGGCCCCTCCGCGGGCACGGCCCGCCGCAGTTTTGTGTTCTCAGCCTGACCGCCAGCGTGATCTCTCCCCGCTGCCGCCGGTGGGGCCGACACCGCCCACGAGGCCAGGGGCCTCGGTGCGTGTCCGCTGCAGGCTGGCACGCCGCCGCACCCTCGAGGCGGAGTGCAACGAGGTCATCGGCGGCCTCAACGTGCTTCACCCTCCTGCACAGCAGTGGCGTCCCCAACGCTGCTCAGGGGGAGGCCCATCGGGCCATTTTCTCCCAGGTGAAGGCTGCCCCAAGAGCCAGCGCCGCGCACGCCCGCCGCGAGGTCGCTCGTGAACTTCTGGCTAGCAGCCTCGCGTACACTGGCGACGAGGTGATCGACCCACCCGGGAGGGAGTATCTGCTGCAGTTCGAGACGCGAATGCCTCGCTCTGCTGATGAGTAGGGCCAGATCGTGGAGACCGAGCCCCCCATGGTCGACGGCCCTCGCACCTGTCTGTGCCTCGTGCGCTCCTGTCGCGACGCTGGTCTCTCGGCGGTGACTCACCGCGAGAGCTGGGTGCGGGGCGGCAGGACCACTGAGGGCGACCGCTCGGTCTACGATCACGAGGTGATTTGCAGGGTGCTCGAATCGATGCTGACAGTGGGCCAGCTCAACATCGGGGCGCTGCAGTCGGCTGAGCTCCTCGCGAGGCGCCTCCAGCTCATTGAGGACGCGCGCCGCGCCTCACCTCCCAACCCCGACTATTCTGCCAGTGACGTCTACATGTGCTTCGCCACAAGGATGGTGCCTCCACGGTGCCGGCGCTCCAGAAGTACATGGCCGAGAGCTCGAAGGACCGTTCGGCCATCCTGAAGGAAACGCGCAAGGCGAAGGAGGAGGCCAAGTTGAGAAGGAACAACCACAAGCGTGCCCCAGGCGGAGCTGGGGCAGATGACGGATAACTTCCTCAGGCTGGAGGCTAGGGCCGACCTCCAGCCGACATCGGGCCCTTCCGCGGGCACGGCCCGCCGCAGTTTTGCGTTCTCAGCCTGACCGACAACGCGATCTCTCCCCGCTTCCGCCGGTGTGGCCGACACCGCCCACGAGGCCAGGGGCCTCGGCGCGTGTCCGCTGCAGGCTGGCGCGCCGCCGCACCCTCGAGGCGGAGTGCAACGAGGTCATCGGCGGCCTCAACATGCTTCACCCTCCTGCACAGCAGTGGCGTCCCCAACGCTGCTCAGAGGGAGGCCCATCGGGCCATTTTCTCCCAGGTGAAGGCTGCCCCAAGAGCCAACGTCGTGCACGCCCGCCGCGAGGCCGCTCGTGAGCTTCTGGCTAGCAGCCTCGCGTACACCGGCGACGAGGTGATCGACCCGGTCGGTGGGGAGTATCTGCTGCAGTTCGAGACGCGAATGCCTCGCTCTGCTGATGAGTAGGGCCAGATCGTGGAGACCGAGCCCCCCCATCACCTCGTGCATGGACGACTACCTGCGTAGGCGCCAGGACGCTTGCGTCACTTTCGTGGGCGACCTCGTGTCCGCAGGCATGGTGTCGTTCTCTTTCAATCCCGAGGATATTGTGACCCCGTCCTTCGCTGCCAAGAAGAACGGTCAGCAGCGCCTCGTCTGGGGCGCCCGCGTTCCGAACCGGCGTTTCCGCCACGCGCCCTCTCAGAGTGCGGGGGCGTCGGCGGCCTACGGGAGAATCGAGCTCGGGTGCGCTGCCGACGACAGCGGGAAGTTCAGGGATGCCCTGTGCTGCGCCTAGGCCGACATACGCAACTACTGCTACATGCTGGGTCTCAGTGAGGAGCTCGGCCTGTTCTTCTCATTGCCACCTGTGCCCGAGGCCATGCTGTCGCAGTGGGGTCGCAGCGCAATGGATGCCCCTCAGGTGGGCCGCGGGGGTTGGGCCTGGCCCTTCCTCTCGCTGGCCCCGATGGGGTGCAACTGGGCTTTCTGGCTTGGGCAGCGCTGCAACGTCTTCCGCTGCTTGCAGGCGTCCTCGCTGGGTCCTGAGCGTCTGCTCACGGATCGCGGCCCAGTTCAATCGCTGGGTGGGGGGTCTGCCGCGTCTGCTGCTCTATTGTGATGACATCAACGTGGTGGGCACATCGCGGTGTCCTTCGGTGTCGAAGTCCACGGCGGTAAGGGCCTCTTCGACATTTACCAGCCCGGGCCGCCTCATCGACGGGGTGCAGGGCATGGTCTTTTCGAAGCCCGAGCGCTCCGAGAGGCTCAGGCAAGCCTGCCTCTGGCTAGAGTCTAGAGAGTAGGCCGAGGGTCACAGGGAAAGAGGTTGAACGTTTTGTCGGTCACTTCATTGATCACGCCATGCTTTGCCGTGAGTTGTTTTGTGTCCTCAGGAACCTTTACGATTTCAGCATATGCCATTGCACTGACAGAGTACGCCTGTGGCCCTCGGCGGCGCTCGGAGTTGTCCAGTGCCGTTCGCTGCTGCGCACGATGTTCAGCATTTTGAGAACGCCGATGAGTTCCACAGTCGTCGCTACTGACGCCTGCCTCTCGGGAATGGCCGTGGCCACAGCCTCCCTTCCTTCCTCCGCCGTTGCGTCTATCGGAAGAACCAGCGAGAGGTGGAGGTACAGGGTCCCGCCATCCATATGTGCACGCACGTCTGCGCTGGGCCCCACACTGGACTCCTACGAGGGCGCGATGGAGATCAACAAGGGGCTCCATCTTGGGGAGCAACTGGATGTCTTCGGGGACGTCAACACTGTCTTAGGCTTCAAGGGCCCAGCGAGGACACCCTGGGAGCTCAACCCCGACTTTCACGAGGTCCCCCTCGAGTTCCTCAAGGAAGAGCTCTGGATCGAGGTCTTCGCAGCCCCCTTTTCACGTCTCGGAGGCCATCGCTGTCTTGGAGGCGCGGGCCAGCAACGCAGGGTCCAGGCACGTACTTCGGTACTTCAGGGCCTTCAACAAGCGGCACCTGGAGCTAGGCGACAACCTGGGAACCACCCTGGCCCTCTCCAGAGGCAGATGCTCTTCCTTCAGGCTTTTCCTGCGCTGCCGCCGAGAGGCCGCCTATTCCATCGCAGCCAATGTTCGGCGCGAGCACCGCCGGGTCCCATCCGAGCACAACCGATCCGACCACGGTTCGCGCCGCTGGGAGACCAATTATGAAGACGTCGCGGCTCCGAAGGGCGCCCGCCCGCCGCGCTGCCCAGGGGGCCCGCCCGCTCGACAAGGCCAGCCTGCGAGGACGGCCGTTCGAGGGCAGCTCGCGCGAGGTGCGGGCAGCCAGGGGGGTGACAGCCTCAGGCGCGTTCCATCGCACCACGGAGGGCAAGCAGACCTTCCTGGAGGTGAACGCTGTGGCTCCAGCCACCCAGGACGTCTACGCGGACTGCATGCTGGAGCTCAAGCGCTTCGTCGTGGCCCACGGCCTCTCGCTGGGCACCCCAGCCGAGGCCGACCTGGCGCTGGCGAACTTCGCCAACTACGCCTGGACAGAGGGCCTGGACAGGGGGGTCGTGCACCGGACCTGCGCAGCCTTCCTCTCAGCGCACCCCGACTTTTCCCGGCGGGGCGCGCTGCGCCCCCCGAGGTTGTCGCGAGCGATGCCAGGTTGGGAGAGGCCCGACCCAGGACTCACGAAGCCGCCGACCCCGTGGATCCTGATCTGCCTGATCGCCCAGATCATGATCGTCAACCTCAAGGCGCCCATGGCAGCGCTCATGGTTCTGACGATGTTCCTGGCCTACCTCCGCCCGTCCAGGGCGAAGAACCTGCTGGAGGAGGATCTGGTGCCCCCGTCGGCGTCGCCCAGCTTCTTCGTGCTGAACCTCCACCCCAGCGACCGTGGCGAGGTGAGCAAGGTCAGGCTCTCCGACGAGTCGATCATGTTCGACTCCGTCGAGGCGGTGTGGCTCGGGTTTCTGCTGCGCGCGATCAAAGGCGGCCTGCCTCGACGCCAGCTGTTCAGGCTCACCGTGCTTCAGCTGCTCGATTTCCGGATCAAGGCGCTCGTAATCCTCGGCATCCCAAACGAGTGCGCGCCGTGCCAGCTGCGCCACGGAGGCCCTTCCCACGACCGTCTCCAACGCCAGCGGTCTCTACCAGCAAACAAGGCGCGCGGGAGGTGGGCTTCCGACAAGAGCGCCAGGCGCTACGAGGCGCGCGCGCTCATCCATCAGCAGGAGGCCACTCTGCCAGCCGCCATCGTCAAGAGAGCCAGGGACGCCCAAGGACAGCTCGAGCGGCTCCTGTGCGAGAGCCTGGGCTGCCTGCGCAAGCGCGGAGCCAGCGGCCAGGGCCTGCGCAGGCCCAAGGCCCGCCGCGGCGCTTCGGGCCGCCACCCGGGCTCGGCTGCGCCGTCTCGCCTTTCGTCGAGCTCATGTGCGGGCCCGCCAACCCTGCCAGTGCCGTGGGCAAGCGCGGGCTGGCAGCCGAAGGCTGGCGCTGCATCGACGGGGCTTAAGCCGACCTCGCAGACCCGCAAGTGATCGCCTGTTTTCGCCAGCGCACTGCGACTAGACAGCTGTGTGGTTTGCATTTTGGCCTCGACTGTAAGACCTGGTCTAGGGCCAGAAAAAAAAACGACGGGCTTGGACCGCCCCCGCTGCCCAGTGACGATTGTCTTTTTGGCGTCCCATCCCTCTCAGCAGCGGGCCTGTCGAAATTAAATGAGGCCAACCTGATTTTGTCACACGTCCTGAGTCTGGTCAAGGCTGCTGCCACTGCTGGCATTTTCGTTATGATCGAGAACCCAGCCTCATCCAGACTCTGGCTCGTGCCGCAACTTCTTGAGTTAGTAACCCGCTTCAATTGAAAGATTCAGCGAGTGGACTACTGCCAGTAGCAGGTGCCCTGGCGGAAGGCCACGATCGTTCTGTCTTTCAACTTTCCTGGGCTAGATCATGCTCCCCATGTCTGTGATGGTAGCCAGGCGCGCTGCAGCGCCATAGGTAAAGCCCACATCACCTTGCGAGGGAAAGGCTCTCAAGGTTTGTTCTGGACGTTTCGTGCCTGTCCCTATCCTCCTGCCCTTTGCTCAGTCCTGGCGGAAGTGATCCGCCAGCGAGCCAGCACACTCTTTGAAGGTGGGTAGGGGCTTCAGTTCTTTGGAGGCAGCGAGCTGCCAACTCTCGAGCCGCCCACCACATGGGCGACGCGATTCGCTACTGCAGACATGGCCCGATTTTTTGTCCCTGGCAAAAACAAGCTTGGGCATTGTCACATCTTGGCGTGGAGTCGAGCGTTGATCATGTGTGGAGCTAGCTCTTGAATCGTTACTGGCACGGAGATGCCAATTCTTTCCATTGCATATCTTGCTCAAGATTTTTAGCGGCCCTTCCGTCCTTCCCTTTTCTCCTCCTTCTCCCTATCGTGGCTTCAGTTCTTTGGAGGCAGCGAGCTGCCAACTCTCGAGCCGCCCACCACATGGGCGACGCGATTCGCTACTGACATGGCCATAGTCTTTTGGCCCTGGCAAAAAAAAAGATCGGGCATTGTCACATCTTGGCATGGAGCTGAGCGTTGATCAAAATATTCCAAACATCGTCCCCAGACTATTCTTGGATTATTTGTTTGTCATTTTGGGGGTATGTTTTGTTTTTCGTGGAAAATCCCCGTGTGGGGGGGGACAGGCCCGACTTAAGGAAAGCAGCACCTGCACGAGAGCGCCTCGACCCGGGGCGGGGCCGGAGCCAAGCCATTGCCGACCGCACCTCGCGCAGCCAGTCTTACGTCGGGCGCTCCCTTTTCTGCAGGAGGAGCATCCAGAAATCGTCAAAGCATTGCCTGGGGACGATTTTCCTAATCTTATTTGGAGCATTTTAGGGTTATGTTTTTTTTGTTTTTCCTACTGTTCCTCCGAGCTCCGCCTGTGGGGGGATACGCCGGACCTGAAGCCAGTCACGCCGCCTCCCCGAAGGGGGCACAGGACCAGCTACGGAGGCTGACGGACCACCCTCACCGCACACGCCTCCGCCCGTCCGCATGTGGAGGAGGGGGGAAGCGGGGGAAGAGGGCCGTCCACGGGCACAGGCCGAGCGACCCACCCCCCCCTCCCATGGCCCTCCCCTCCCTGGGGCCCGACAGCGGCCCTCGTGGGCCGAACATCGGACGCCGTTCTCGATCCTGCGATCGCAAACATGCAGGAGTGGAAACACACACACACACACCAAACACACACACACACAACACAACAAACACACACACACACCTTCACACACAGACACAATGACTCGTCGATCTCCTGGAACATGTGAGAAAGTATGGGAAGTAGGGGGGAAGGCAATCCTGTAATTTGTACGTATTTATTTGTGTGTCCCAGGGCCCTTTCAAACATGGACTGAGGGGCGTGGGTGAGCGACGGGTCCCGTTTCCATAGGAAAAGCACGGGTTTCCGCCGCCGAGCGGGGCGGCACCGGCCGCACTCTGGGGAGGGACCGCGCGCCAAATCCACGGATCGCCAATCATTGTTCATGTCTCATTCTTCAAAATTTCTTTGAATTTCCGGGGGGCGAAGATCCTTTCATTTCGGATTGTTCTATCTTGGGCCTCTTCCTGGCCACTAGGGGGCCAGGAACAACTAGAAACGAGCACAATCAGAAATGAGCGCGATCGGAAATTGTGTTTTGGCGATGTCGTGGGCTGGTTTCGTTTCGATGGCGTTCTGCAGCAAAGGCGGATCCAAGACGAGACGAGGAAGAACGGAACCATAACGAAAACGGGAAGCACTGCTCAGGTCCACCCTGCGCCAGTCCATGCCGGCGCGCCCCCGATCGATGGGGGGGGACGGGGGCGCTTGGCCGGGGTGGGCCGGTGGCCTCCGTAAATGTTTGGGCCTCGGTGGCAGGCCGGCTCGCGTCCTGGCCTTCCTCGTGCTCCTGCTCCTGCTCCTGCTCCTCCTCTGCTCCTCCTCTGCTCCTCCTCTGCTCCTCCTCCCCCTCCTCCTCCTCCTCTTCCTCCTCCTCCTCCTCCTCCTCCTCCTCCTCCTCTCCTTTTCTCCCTCCTCCCGCCTCGTATCGCCGAGGGGGCCGATTCGAGCGAGGTCTGGCAAGAAAACAGTGTTTCTTGTGTCGACCAGGATTCTCGGGACAGAACTAGCCGTGGCGACGAGGGCGTGTACCTCGGGCGAGGTCGGGTCCCCTGATCTCCAGTCTTCTCTCGACAGTCCTCACAACCCGTCGGTGCCCCCTCGGCACTCGTCTTGGTGCCCGCGAGTGGCCCCAAGAAGCCCCACGATGCAGCTAACAGCGTCCGTAGCTATTTGGGCTCAAGGGCCTTGATGTGCATGGGCTCTGGCCTCTGGGCCCATCTGTCCCAGGTACTTATATACCATGTCTTCATGGCGCAATCGAACGCCGCGAGAGCCGCTTTGTAACCCCAGTTGGCTCCCGTGTCCTGCAGCTTCCAGGAGCCACGATGACATCAACTACTTGTGGCTTACATTCAAGGATGCTGGGATGGAGACCGGCTTCGCCAAGTCGCGCCAGCAGAAGTTGGCCGCAAGCATGATCAAGTGCAGCATCGCAACAGGGGTTGGCTCGGGCGTGGTCCTCTTGATGCAGAAGCCTTGGGAGTTTGGCCGCGAATATTACGTCAGCGACGAGGTCATGCAAGTCATGCAGCTGACGAACCTGATGTTGGGCTCGATCGTGCTCACCACCCTGCAGGTGTCTCTGGTGTTCTCTACCCCGTGCGTCGTCCGCAGAGCCAGCCCCGCCCTGCTGGAGATCTTCTCTGCCTTCATCGTCTGCCTCGCCATGGTCCTGCTCCTGCTGAGCGTCCCCTTCTACGCCTCGAAGGCGCTGGGGATCGACCCCGAGGAGCACCTGGAGCCCAAGTACATCACCGACACCGGCCTGCTGCTGACCATTGACGCGCTGATCACCGGTTCCCACATGCTGCTGCCGATCCGGTTCTGCTTCATCCTGAGCGTGCAGGTCGTCGGCTTGCTCACCTACGTGGTGCCCGCCCTGACCGTCGGGGCCGCCGAGTCTAACAATGCCTTCCGCCTGCTCACCATCTTCGTGGTCCTCGTTGGCCTGGCTTGCACGGGCAAGCGCGGCCTGGAGCTCGAGGAGAGGACCCAATTCCTGACGGTGATCCGCGAGAAGAGCTTGAGGTTCCAGTCGGACTTCCAGCTGTCAAGGTTTCAGCAGCAGCGCGCGCACACGCACCACGATCCGTCGGAGTCGGGCAAGGACTCGCTGCCATCAACGACGGAATCGGGGAGGGTCTTCAGCGTGAACAATGGCGGCATCACCAAGGATTTCATGGAGGAGCTAGCGACCATCGGAGGCAGAGAGCAGTGGCTCATCAGGCCAGACGAGATCACCCTCGTGCCTGGGCAACAGTTGGGGGAGGGGAGTTTTGGGAGGGTCTTCCTGGCCAGATACCAGGGGACCCACGTGGCGGTCAAGGTCCCGAAGATACGCACGAAGAGGCTGTCGGACAATTCGCACCTGGTGGAATTGTGCAATGAGCTACGTGTTCTCAGGCGCGTGCGCCATCCAAATATTGTGCTTTTCTACGGGGCGGCCTTGGACGACCAGAATTGCGACATGGCATTGGTGATCGATTTCGTGGACGGCCTGTCCCTCCGAAGCTTCGTGCGGAGCGGGCGGAGGGATGATGGTGATCACTCTGGTTCCGAGCCGCCCAGTGCCCTGCAGAGGTCTCAAGTTCTCGTCGACGTGGCGTGTGCCCTGCAGTACCTTCACTCGCGCACCCCTCACATCGCCCACGGCGATCTGAAAGATAACAACGTCTTTGTGGAGGCGGTCCGCACCCGCGCCGCGGTTAGGGCGAAGCTCTTGGACTTCGGGCTGTCGCGCATGCTGACGAGGCACGTCAAGCCCATGGGTGGCACCTTGTCCTGGGTTGCGCCGGAGCTCCTGCGAACCGGGGGCAAGGCCACCAGTACGGCCGCCGACGTCTTCTCGTTCGGCCGCCTCGCCTTCTTCGTCATCACCGGTCGGCTCCCTCTCAGGGGCACGGTGGCCAGGAGCTTCGACGAGATGGTGGAGCAGCTGCTTGCACCCCTAGAGTGGCCGCCTGGCAGCTGGCTGGCTGGGAGGTGGCAGCCCGTGGTGGAGCAGTGCACCCGCGGGGAGGCCGCGGCGAGACTCGGGATGCAGCAGGTTTACAGGCATGCCGCGGACTGCCACGGCGCGCTGTTGGAGTCAGAGCCGTCGGAACTCCCGCTGAACATCGCCCAGCTCATCGCGGGGAGCCCAGCAAATGTCAGCGCGCCAGCAACGGGCGGCGCGGGGGAGCCTCGAAGGTCCGACCGGGCCTTGCTCGCCGCTGCCAAGAAGGGCGCGGTGGACTCTGGCGACCCAAAGAGTTCGAGGACCACACTGTCTGGCTACGACCGCACGCCCGACAGCACGGCCATCCTTGTGCTCTTGGACGCCCTCCTGAGCCTGAACCTGCAGATTCCAGCGCAGAGCTGCTGCGAGTTCCACGGCTCTGTAAGGACCGCGGCGCAGCTGATTTCGAGCCTTCTCCAGAACCGGGGAAACGTAAGACTCGAGTAAGCCGGAATTCGGGTTGGCTGACGTTTTTTGACGAGCGTGTCCTGAATTTTGACGGTCCGATTTTCGTGGGATGTTTGCAACGGGAGCTCGCGTCAACTTTTTAAGATTGGGTCCCGTCATTTCCATGATGGCCCCGTCAGGCCGGCCAACCCGAGTCCCCCGTACCTGAGTCCTACGTTTCCCCGACAGAAGCCGTGCAAGCATCAGAGCTCCTTGTGTAATGAGGGATCCCCTGTAATCGGTCAGTGCTCTGAGTGCGGGGTCCTGCTGCGGCAGGGCGGGGGCGGGGGGAGCAGCAGCGCGCTCCCGCCCATCGTCGAGTGCAACTTCTGTAACCACAACCAGTCCTGGATGGCGGTGTGAGGGGTTTGCATTGCCGCTGCTGCCTATGAACGCAGATGTACAGACTTATGACTTACACGGGAATCTGTGTAAGTTGTACATGTGTTGGCTGAGCTAACGCACACGGCATCAGTTGAATCAGGGGCAGCTCCAGAGCGTATGTTACAGCAGCTGCGGCAAGATCAGCGCCAGATCAGAACGTAGCAGCTGCGACAAGAGCAGCAGCTGCGTTGAGCACAACGTTGTCGACACTCAGAGCGAAACCGTCCTCAGCGCCGTTGCGCCATTTGACGATGAGGACCAGCTGATGTGTGTTCATAGGTGTGTCCAATGATCTTGGCGCGCTTCTCCAGGCCTTTTCCCCCGACTCCGGGACATCATGGCAACCCTGGTTGTTCACATCCAGAGATTCGAATAAGAAAAAGCTGCATCAACATAAACGTTTGGCGCTCCGGGACCCAGCGCGGATCCAAGATATCCGCGCGGAGCGCCACAGGTTTCTGTCTATGCCGTTGTTTCTTCTTCCAGAAACGCATGCGTGTAATTCCAGGTCGGGCATGTCCCCCTGCAGGCGGTTTTGTACGACATCAAAAAATTAGCCCAACAAATTTCAAAAATGATCAAACATAGTTCAAAAAGTCGTCTACGTAATTTTTTCCACTATTTTTGTCGGGGGTGGACAGACCTCCTAACAGTGACACGTCGATTAGTGAATTGTCCGTTTTCGGTTCTCGAGAGGGCGCCGCGGCCGTTATTTTCCAGGCTTGCGCCCGCCAGGTTTGGGCCCGAGGTCGTTTTCACTAAACCACGTTTTACTAAAGGGAGGTCTGTCCATCCCCGATTTTGAATATCTCTCCTGTAGAGGCACAGGCCCGACTTACGTGTCATTCCCGGTGCCTCGCTGCGCCGCCACGTGGCGCTTGGGGCGCAACCTTAGGCCCCCCCCCCCCGCAGGCGGCGGTGGCACGGCAGCGTTCGTTTTCGTCGAGGCGGTCTCGTCGCTTTGGCACGGCATCGCGGCCCGAATCGCTGGCTCCCGCACGGGGCCACTGCACAATACCAATATCAACGACGACGATCACAACCATCGCAGCGACAACGATAGCAGCGATAACACCGATACATTTTCTAGTTTGCAGTGTCTGTCGTGAAGGCACGACAGCACGATGACCGATACATCGTGCCATGCGTTCTTCAACGCAGAGATTCTCTCTCGCCCCTCTCGTCTTCACGCTCGCTCAGGGGGGTGCTCTGGTAAGGTTTTTCCGCGCGTTTGCCTGTGTAGTCTCGCCCCGTCCGTTCGCCGATGTGACTTTGCTCCTGCTTCTTCGTCATCGCTTCTTGCCCCCCCTCGCGTTGTCTCCCTTGCCCCTGCCTTCCTGGCGGTGTGCCTGTCCGCTACCTCCTGCTTGCCGTCCGCTGTCTTCTCCGCGCTCTCTCCTTCCTCCACTGGCGTCTGCATTCTTGACGACGCGTCGCGCAACGTTCCCACAATGCCCGGAGGTCTTCGGTCTCACGTTGTTGGTTTTTCGAAGTTCTTTCCAGGTGTCTGCGAATTGTTACGTCGGGCTGTCCCTCTACAGGAGGAATGTTCACAAGTAGTCACCACATAGCCTGGGGACGATGTTTGATTCGAGTTCTGCTGTTTTGAATGGTTGTTTGATGATTTGCTACTTTTCGTTCAACATCCGCATGTTGCGGGACACGCCCGACCTCAGCTCATGGGTCTGCTGCTCTCTCGCCCGTCCTTGGCCCGAGGCGGGAAGCGGCTCCATCCGCCAGTTCTCTCGAGCGCGTGCACGGCTTCTCCAGCTGGCGCCGAGTGGCGAACGTCCACCGCTCTGGCTGGGAGCTGTTGCTCTTATCGGGCCAAACGAAATGGGGGGATTGGGAAAGGGGGGGGTACGAAATTTGCTGCATGCAGCTGGCAGCTGGTTTCGGCCTCACCGAGGGGCCCACTCCTCGATACATAGCTCCCTCCGGCGCCAGGAGGCGCCGTGAAAATCAGCTACGTGAGCTGATTCTCACCCCCCCCCCTGTGCTATCCCCCCCTTTCGCCCGGCCCGATCTTAGTATGTATGTGTTCTCATTCCGGCATATTTTCCAATTGGCCCCGAGTCGAACACGTCCACTGTTCTGCCTTGGCACTGCTGCTCTGATGACTTGCTTTCTTGGTTCGGTCTCGAGCTCATGCGCAGCTTCGATCTGCCGACGAGTTGAGAACGTCAACCTGTGTGGCCAGGAGCGCGTGTTACCTCTAACGTTGTGCGCCGAGCGAAACATGTCCACCGGGACGTCATGTTTAAGGCGCGGTTTAGACCGATTGAGGAGCGTCCCACGAGTGGTATACTTTCACCAGCGTGGTGCATCGCTTCCCAAAGAAAAAAGGTACAACTAACAGCCCCCCGTAAGAGGCCTAAGAGACCTGTTGAGAGCCCCAAGGGCCCCAAAAACGCCCTCACGAGGGGCCCCGCATGCCCCCACGATGGCCCCAGAAGGGGTCCACAGTATGCCCTGGAAAGTTTTACAGTGGCGTAGAAGCACGCAACGTGTATGCATTTTCTGATACATGGCGGCCTCCCCCGTCGTTCCTGCATGGTGGGGGTTGTGCCTGCCCCAACCCGCGTCACCAGAAACCATTTCAGCGAGAGAGGCCTCTAAATGTATGCGTGGGCTCCCTTTCTGGAGCCCCTTTTGATGCCTTCAGGGCTCCTGGGGCCGCGTTGAAAGTTCCTGGGCCCAGCATGGAGCCATCTTGGGCCGTCTTAGGGCCGTCTTGGAAGCCCTCTTGGGGGCCTCATGGGCCGTGTTAGTACGATATTTGGGGCATCTCGCGCCGTTTTGGAGCGTGGAAAGCCTGAAAGGCGAGAACGCTTCAACCCTGCAACAACGCAAGGCATATCAATCATTCTGGCCCCTTGGAGCCCTCTTGGGGCGCTTTGGGGG
>CAUYUJ010015865.1:0-10224 GCA_963575745.1 Prorocentrum cordatum
TCCTCCTCCTCCTCCTCCTCCTCCTCCTCCTCCTCCTCCTCCTCCTCCCCCTTCGCGCTCCTCGACCCCGCGGCGGCGCCCTCCCCCCCCCGCCGCCGCCCAGGAGGCCGGCAAGGCGCTCGGCGAGTTGCTCACCGGCGACGGCCCGGAGCCCGCCAGCGGGCCTGCAGGCTTGCGCGGGCTCTTTACGGTTGACGAAGGAGGAGGAGGAGGAGGAGGAGGAGGAGGAGGAGGAGGAGGAGGAGGAGGAGGGAGGAGGAGGAGGAGGAGGAGGAGGAGGAGGAGGAGGAGGAGGAGAGAGGAGCAGCAGGAGGAGGAGGAGGAGGAGGAGGAGGGGGAGGAGGAGGGGGAGGGGGAGGAGGAGGGCGATGTGGGTGGTGATGGCGGTGGCGGGCCCGATGTTCTGGACGCCCGAGATGGGTGCGGAAAGAATGGGCACGATGCCCAACAGCAGTTCCTGTTCATTATGAGCAGGACTCGCTGTCCACGCCGCCGCGGCCTGTGTCCCTTCGAGACAGGAATGGCCGCCTGCCCAACAGCGGCCGCTGTTAGTTTGGGACAGCATTTGCTGTTGGGCATTGTACCCATTCTTTCCGTGCACATTTCGGGCGTCCAAAATCTCGGGAGGGCAGAAACGGTCAGGAGAGGAAAACACGCAAACACCATGGATCGGCAAAGCGTGGATACAATATGCGAAAAAGATGCGCCAGCACGTGCTGGATCGCAAACCCCACGCGGTGCCAGGAGTGCACACTTGAAAGCGCCCCAAATGGGCAGGAGAAAAGCTGCAACGCGACGCCTGTGCACGCCGCGTCTTCTGCAACAGCCACAGCATGCGGCAAGTGCTCTGTCCGTATGGGCAGAGTTTTATACGCGCCGAAAACGTCACCCTTCCGCAAGCGCAGCGATCCGGGGCTGTTCCGCCGGACAACTTGGCCGCGCAACCAAAGTGTCAAGATCATCATAACAAGTGCGTTCCGACACCTGGGTCGCTTCGTTGATTCCCGAGGCGTGGAAATCATCAATGGCGCGGAGTGCCCGGACAACAGCGCCGCGCTTCACTGTCCAACCTTCGTCTACTCCAAAGTGGGGGGGGCAAACGACGTCGTTTAAAGCGGCGGACAGTGGCACCCTCCTTGCTTTGCCTGCTGCGACCTCACTTTCTGGCTGCGCACGCAAAGCTGCGGCCGCTTCTTCATCTATCAAGGTAGAAGAAGCAGCCCTCAAAATCAACTTCGCGTTGGTCGCGGGCGCGCGCGCCCACAGCAGGTCCAAAGGCAAAGGCGCGTCAGGCGCACATGTTGGCAGCGTGCCGCTCGGAGGAATCACCCCGATCAGCTTAAAACCCGCTGCCAAATCTGCCACTAACTCGGCGTCAGAATGCCCAGATGCCTCCAGCATCTCTGCCAGCAACCGCAAGTTTTTATCCGGACCTAGAACAGCGTGCTGTGGGAGCTTGGTGAACTCCCATTGCCTTTATTTGTTACACGCTTGCGCTCGCGCCACAAAGCTAAAGCAGAAGCGCGGAAATCATGCAGGTCGCGCCTGGGCCCGCACTCGTAGAGGGCGCTCGAATGCGTCTTACCGCGCAGGCGCTGCACAAGGCGGGAGACCGCGCGCCCAATCTATGTGATGATTCGGTGCCATGCAGCTAAGTTGATGCACATATTGCAGCAAACTGTTCACTTCAGCTCGCAATTCGTCAAAATCGGTGGCAAATCCACTCGCATTCAAAAATGTGCCCGAGGGATCCTCGGACGATTCGCGGCCTGAGCCGGAATCCTCTCACTTCTTGCTGTCCCACTTCTTGTTGTCCCACTTATTGTCCCACCTCGTGTTGTCCCACTTCTGAGAGCTCCAGCTGGATGCGGGGCCCCCTTTCGGACTGCGAGACCTCCGCGCCGGGGAACGCACCTGGCGGCCGACGTTCGCGGGGTGGGTTGCCCCCTTGCTCTTGGCAGGGCCATTGCCGGTGCCCTTCCCTGGTGTCGCTTGTGATTGCTGCGAGCTTGAGCTCTGGCTCACTTTATTAGCTGCCCTCGCACACTCTGAAACACGTTTCTCAGCGATGTTCTCGGCGTCGGCCGGCACATTTCTCTTCAAGTCACCCAGAAGCTTCCCGATCTGATCGTTTTCTTCCCGCTCCAATGCGCGGGCGAGCTTCTGCCTCAGCAGCAAGTCGTAGTGCGCGCACGCACGAAAACTTCCATGTTCCTCAGCCACTCGGGTGAGCACCATCTGGTAAGCGATCAATTGGGCAGCTGTGATCACCTTGGCGAGGACCATCTTGACACCCCAATCGAGGATGTGGCCGTAGAACGTCGCAAACCCAAGGTAAGCCGTCTTATCTTCCATGGACCTGACTTTCTTGCTTCCATTGCGCCCCGCAACTTCTCCTCGAAGGTTCCGTCGCCGACAGCGACGTCGATCTTCGGCGTGCGGGACCACGAAAGCCGAAACGACGTTTGGAGGTCCTCGCCCTCTGCTGAGCCAACGCACAGCCTCCCCTGCTCTCGGGCAGCCTTGCTTGGCCTTTCCAGCCGAAGTAGTGACTCTTCTGAGGGGGTCATATCCTTCGGCAAGCAACTGAGACCAAGCTCACCAAGGCGGTCCTTGAGATTAAAACTCAAGTATTATTTCTTGGGTTGTTTACTGTCCTTTGTTGCCTTTGCGAGGGCTTCGATGGCCTGGGCCAAGCCATCAGCTGCTGGCCCGCTGGCGGGGCGCCCGTCTGCGACACGCTTGACCAGAGCAGCGGCAGCACTCTGCACCTTCAAAGAGCTGCCACGCGCGGCGGCGTGATCTTGACGCGTTTCCACTGCGCGTCGCCATCTCCCTGAAAGGGCTTGGCCCGGGCACGGAAACCATCGATGACAAAAGTGCGCATCTGCGCGTCGGCATAATCCGCTGGGACTGCCGAGCCCACGTGTTCCGCGAGGAGGCGCGCCACACTTCCGTGGAAGAGTTCCGGGTGGCACGTTGGCTCGTTCGCGCCCGCCACGAACTGGACCCACTTTTCCATATCGGCGCCGGACAGGGCCAAGAACTTGCCTTCGGGCACGGTGGCCAGCAAGGCCTGCACGGCTGCTGACTCGAGCGGCATGACGCCCATGACCACGCTGCGGCCGGGACAGCCGTCGCTGACCATACCCGACGGGCTGGCGTCACGAGCACAAACGCAAGCTGCCCCCCGCCCGTTGCATCCGCGTATAGGATGCACCGCTGAAGGCACGGCTGCCGGAAACGAGCAAAAGCCGACGGGGTTGAGCACAGATATCGCCCCCACCACCGCAGTGCACTGCGCACCTGGTGCGTCAGCACTGCGCGGCCGCACTTGCCGCGCCAAAACAGCGGCGCGAGAAACACTCTCGCACCTCTGCCGAACACTGCCGTGGCACCCCAGCTTAAACGCCCAGCCAACTTCGCCGCACCTGCAGGGGCCAACGAATAGCCTGCAAAGCCTGGCGAATTTGAGCTAGCCACTTTTCTCTTTTATCCTCGCCGATCCAAAACCAATGCCGTCTGGGCAAGCTTTCGCCACTACTCCTAAGACGATTGTTTGGTCGGCCTCTGTGACTGTTTTCGCGTCGCCCAAGCTCCACCCTAGCAAATCGACCACGAGCTTTCGCGCCAAATTTGCAGACCCTCTAGGTCCTGCATGCGCCCCGCTGTTTGCAATATCCAGCGCCGCATCGCCTCCGAAAAGATCGCCCACAAAACGCGGTACGCGACCAAAAAGACGACAGCCAACAGCGCCTGGACAGCACTGCCAAAGCGATTCCACGCGAATACAGACGCAGCCAAGCCAAACGGGCACGAGAGAAGCTGCAAACCTCCATCACTGCGCTCTGCTACAGCCCAAGTTGCAACGGCAAATTGCACACGCTCGCTCCGAATCGGCAGCGTTTTAAAAGCCGACTTGAAATCATCTCTGCTGAAAAGGAAAGTAGCGCCGGGAGGACCACCTACACACGCCCGCGCGACGCCGACTAAAGTGTCAAGCGAATCGCGGTGCATCTCCTCGGGGATCGCTGTGGCGCTGTTCTCACCGCTGTCATTGAAATCATCTATCAAGCGCACCTTGCAACGCTTACGGCCGCTCTGTTCCTGTCAACCTTCGTCGACAGGGAATCGGGCTGTTAAAAGACAGCGATGGCGAGAAAGCGAAACCCAGTGAGCCGTACGCTCTGCTACTTTTGGCAAGCATTTGTTGCGGAACACTTCCGCAAGTTCTTGATCAAGCACCATGGAACGACGAACCCTGTTCAAAGTGCAGGCGTGCGTTCATCTAAATTCTGATGGAGTTCCTCCACCGTCGTTGCGGGGACACTCGCAGCCCTGGCAGGCTGAATCCCGCTCGGCTGCAAATCCCCTACGATCGGGGAACGGAAAGCTAAGCTATTCACAAGCTCGGCGTCTGGCCAGCTGACAGCTGATATATTCCAGCATCCCCCTCAACGAAAAAAAGGTTCGTTTCAGGACCTAAAACGCTCTGGCATTGCAAAGGCAAACGAGAGAACGTTTGCCGCCACAGTGGGTCCGTCACACGTTTCCTTTCCTCCCAATGAGAGACAGCACTTGCGCGGTGTTCACGCAGTTCTGCCGGCGACATGTCGGGAGCTTTGCAGAGCGCATTCTTTGAAATCTCAGGCAACCAAACGCCCGGGACGACAAGTGGCAACGCGAGCGCCCGTTCAAAATGACAGTCGGACACATCGCTGCACACCTGGCCTTGCGAGATTTTAAACCGCGCACCGCAGCGCAAAATTCGCAAAGGAAATCTCGACGCTCTGCGGAGCGCGCAGCAGAATCGGGAACGCCGGTCTCCAACCGGACGCGCCCATCCAACGCCGATTCGCTATCGTTCTCCCCGGGCGCGTCGCTATTGGAGCTGTCGTGACCAGCTCACTTCTTGCACTGCTTCTTCCAGCCCTGCCACTGGCCCGACTTGCCCCAGGACGCACTGTCATAGTCTCGCTGCCACTTCGGGGGCCTCTGCGGCGACAGCGCGTTCCGGTTGCCCTTGGACTCGCCCTTGTCGGCGCCCTTGGGGAACCCCGCCTTGCCGCCGCCTTTGCCGCCCTTGCCGCAGGCGCTGGAGCTGCCGGACGCAACAGACTTAGCAGTGAACTTGTTGAGTTGCTCGCCACGCTGCCTCACCTTGTCCGCTGCCTTCGCACCATGTCGTCGTCCAGCTTGCAGACGAAGTCGGACACGCTCTCGTCGCCCCGCTCCAAAGAGCGAGCCATGGCGCGAGGCTGCATCACGTCATGCTGATAGCACATTCGGACGCCGCCGCGCCCCTCTGTAATGTGGGATAGGTTGAAGATGTACGCGAGCAAATCTGTCTGAATGCACACTTCCATGAGTACGCACTCGATGCCCCATTGCAAAATGTGACCGAGAAAGGCGAAGCCCATGTAATCCAACTTAAGTTCGTTTTCTCTGGTTTTCTTTTCGTCCAACACCGCCTTCAATTAATCTTCAAGAGAGCCAATTGTCGGCGCGACCTGCACCACTGGCGTGCGCGACCACTCGGGCCTGTGGTGCGTTTGGAGGCATTCCCCGTCTGCGCTGCCTACGTACCGCCGGCCTTTGGAAGCGGCGATTTTTCCTGCCCGCTCAAACGGCAAGCCATCTTGTGGAAAGTTCTCGAGGCCTACCCTGGCCAACCGCTTGGCTAGGTCAAAGGAAAGACCAAGCTTCACAAGCAGTGTGACAGTAGCTGTTTGCGCATTGACAGAGTTTTCCATCGCTTGCTCCCGGCCAGAGGCCGTGCCAGAGGCAGCTGGCTGCTCCTTCATGTCTTTGGCGTGACAACGCTTCTGCACACGAAGTGCCGAAGCCGTCATAGCAGGTGTGAGTGCGAACTCCTTCCAGCCTTCACTGAAAGGGTTTGTCCCCGACTGTCTTCCCGGTGCGCAGGCAAGCAACGCCTGGAAGAACGAACCAAGCCTATGCCAGCTGTTGTGGACAGAAGCGCTCGACCCAAAAATGGCAGCAAATCAGATGCAGACCTCTGGCCTGCTCGGCTGCATCGCCAGCGACAGACCGCGCAACAGCGAGCAGAGTGTCCAAAGTGTCGACCGGCATGGGTTCTCCAATTGCCGTTACTGAATTGACCAGCGACCCTGAGAAATCATCAATCAAGCGAACCTCGGGGATGAACTCGCCGCCTGCTTCCTTCAACCGCTCCAGGGCAGGGAATCGGGCAGAGATCACGGAGGCGGCGGGGCGCAGCTCTGTCCACCATGCTTTCTTGTCGGCTAGCTCCTGAACGCACTTCTCCTCGCAAGCGTTCCAGACTGCAGGCTGCGCGGCTGACGGTCGGCGCACTCGCTCCAACGTGTTGGCGTTGTTCTCCAAACAACGCCTGGCGAGAGACTCTGCAATCTCGGATACTGCAGGGCGACGGGCGGCAAAATGCCGCTCCGAGGCAACTGGCCAAGCAAGGGAAACCTTCGATTGAGATTTTCTATCAGGCGGCAGTCTGGCCAGCCAATTGCTTGAATTATTTCCGCCAGAAGAATGAGATTCTTCTCGGGCCCCAGGACAAGCTGACAATGCTCGGGCAAAAGCGCAAACGCACATCTCCAGGCTGAATCTGTCTCGCGCTTTCGCGCGGCCCAGTGCTGGAGCCTCGCCGCGCGGTGCGCGTGGTGACGCTCGGAATCTGACGGGGATTCCGCCTCCGTCAGCGCCTCAGCTATTACTGTTGGCGCTGGCGGGAGTCCTTCGTGCGCAGGCAAAGAAAGAGCCCATTCCAGGTGACTCCAAGGGCCCATGGAGCCTAGCAAAACACGACTGGCTAGCAAGGAATCCACGGCTCCCCTCAAGGCAGCAAGCCCGCCGACCGAATGCTCCAGGACCTGATCCTTTCAAACGCTGGTTTCTCGGCATCACGCGGACGCGTCTTCGGACGCCTGGCTTCACCGGCTCGACCAGCTCATGCTGCCACCTCTGGCTTTTGCCCCACTGATTATTACCTAACAGCGAAGACTGATAGGTTTCTAGTTGACTCAAAAGAGCTCACAGATCACTCCACAGGGGGGTCTGGGCGGGTGCCGGACAGGGTGCCGCAGAAGACGTTTTAAGCCAACAGTCACACACTTCGTGCTCTTCGACTTCCCAGAACTCCACTCCCGGGCCACATTCTGAATGCCCGGAGCCAACTGTAGGCCACTTCGTGCTTTTCGATTTCCCAGAACTCCATTCCCGGGCCACATTTTGAATGCCCGGAGCCAACTGTAGGCCACTTCGTGGTCTTCGAGTCCCAGAACTCCATTCCCGGGCCACATTTTGAATGCCCGGAGCCAACTGTAGGCCACTTCGTGCTCTTCGAGTTCCCAGAACTCCATTCCCGGGCCACATTTTGAATGCCCGGAGCCAACTGTAGGCCACTTCGTGCTCTTCGAGTTCCCAGAACTCCATTCCCGGGCCACATTTTGAATGCCCGTAGCCAACTGTAAGCAACTTCGTGCTCTTCGACTTCCCAGAACTCCCATTCCTGGGCCACATTTTCAGCAGGGGCAAGAGCACGACGAGGAGGAGGACGAGCAAGACCAGGAGGACGAGGACGAGCAGGAGCAGGACGAGGAGCAGGAGGAGCAGGAGAAGAAGGACGAGCAGGAGGAGGAGGAGGACGAGCAGGAGGAGGAGGACGACCAGGAGGAGGAGGACGACCAGGAAGAGGAGGAGGAGGAGGAGGAGGAGGGGGAGGAGGACTACCAGGAGGAGGAGGAGGAGGAGGAGGAGGAGGAGGAGGAGGAGGAGGAGGAGGAGGAGGAGGAAGAGGAGGAGGAGGAGGAGGAGGAGGGAGGAGAGGAGGAGGAGGAGGGGGGGGAGAGCACCAGGAGGAGGAGAACGAGGACCACCAGAGGAGGAGGAGGAGGAGGAGGAGGAGGGAGGAGGAGGAACACAGGAGGAGGAGGAGAGCAGAGGAGGACGAGAACGAGGGCGACAGGAAGCGAGGAGGAGGAGGAGGAGGAGGGGAGGGGAGGAGGAGGGAGGAGGAGGAGGCGGAGGAGGAGGAGGAGGAGGAGGGAAGGAGGAAGGAGGAGGAGGAGGAGGGGGGGGGGAAAGCACCACGAGGAGGAGAACGAGGACCACCAGGAGGAGGAGGAGGAGGAGGAGGAGGACGAGGAGGAGGAGAGAGCACCAGGAGGAGGAGGACGAGCAAGACGAGGAGGACGAGAACGAGGACGAGCAGGAGGAAGAGGAGGAGGAGGAGGAGGAGGAGGAGGAACAGGAGAGAGGAGGAGGAGGAGGAGGAGCAGGAGCAGGAGAAAGAGGACGAGCAGGAGGAGCACGAGGACGACGTTTGTTTGTTTGTTGACACACTGCCAGCGTTGATAGCAGTGTCTCGTTTGATAGCTGTTATTGCAGCTACTGCCAATGCCACTACTACTGTTACTGCAGGTACTGTCGTTCCCACCAGTACGGACACGTGTTGGCTTTCCTATTTCGATTCGACAACTGGATTATCATCTGAATATCAAGGGGAATGCTCCCATATATGCTTCTACACATGCTGGAAGCATATCTGGAAACGAGACACTGCTATCAACAAGCAAAAAATGTGGCCCGGGTATGGCGGGCCACGAAGAACACGAACGAGCCACCTCTGCGGATGGCGGCGGGGGGGGCGCCGCCGCCGCCGCCGTCGCCGCCGCCACCGCCGTCGTCGACGTCACCTTTTTTGTCGCTGCCTTTTCGTCGAGATGCTGTTCGACCCAGAGATGCTCCTACACATGGCTGTTAGGTTGCTTTACCTAACAGCGAAGATTGATAGGTTTCTAGTTGACTCAAAAGAGCTCACAGATCACTCCACAGGGGGGTCTGGGCGGGTGCCGGACAGGGTGCCGCAGAAGTCGCTTTAAGGCAACAGTCAGACACTTCGTGCTCTTCGACCTCCCAGAACTCCATTCCCGGGCCACATTTTGAATGCCCGGAGCCAACTGTAGGCCACTTCGTGGTCTTCGAGTTTCCAGAACTCCATTCCTGGGCATGATTTTGAATGCCCGGAGCCAACTGTAGGCCACTTCGTGGTCTTCGAGTTCCCAGAACTCCATTCCCGGGCCACTTTTTGAATGCCCGGAGCCAACTGTAGGCCACTTCGTGCTCTTCGACTTCCCAGAACTCCATTCCCGGGCCACATTTTGAATGCCCGGAGCCAACTGTAGGCCACTTCGTGGTCTTCGAGTTCCCAGAACTCCATTCCCGGTCCACATTTTGGATGCCCGGAGCCAACTGTAGGCCACTTCGTGCTCTTGGACTTCCCAGAACTCCATTCCTGGGTATGATTTTGAATGCCCGGAGCAAACTGTAGGCCACTTCGTGTTCTTCGAGTTCCCAGAATTCGATTCCCTGGCCACATTTTGAATGCTGAGGCAGGCTGATGCTGAGGCTGAGGCAGGCTGAGGCAGGCTGAGGCTGAGGCCGAAGCTGAAGGCAGACTCAGGCTGAGGCGGATGCAGGCTGAGGCTGAGGCTGAAGCAGGCTGAGGCTGATGCAGGCTGAGGCTGAGGCAGGCTGAGGCTGAGGCTGAGGCTGATGCAGGCAGAGGCTGAGGCAGGCTGAGACTGAAGCCGAGGCTGAAGGCAGATTGAGGCTGAGGCTGAAGCAGGCCGAGGCTGAGGCTGAGGCTGAGGCAGGCTGAGGCTGAGGCTGAGGCAGGCTGATGCTGAGGCAGGCTGAGGCTGAGGCTGATCCAGGCTGAGGCTGAGGCAGGCCGAGGCCGAGGCCGAGGCTGAAGGCAGACTGAGGCTGAGGCTGAAGCAGGCTGAGGCTGAGGCTGAGGCAGGCTGAGGCTGAGGCTGATGCAGGCTGAGGCTGAGGCAGGCTGAGGCTGAGGCTGAGGCTGATGCAGGCTGAGGCTGGGGCAGGCTGAGGCTGAGGCCGAGGCTGAAGGCAGACTGAGGCTGAGGCTGAAGCAGACTGAGGCTGAGGCTGAGGCAGGCTGAGGCTGAGGCTGAGGCAGGCTGATGCTGAGGCAGGCTGAGGCTGAGGCTGAGGCTGATGCAGGCTGAGGCTGAGGCAGGCTGCGGCTGAGGCCGAGGCTGTAGGCAGACTGAGGCTGAGGCTGAAGCAGGCTGAGGCTGAGGCTGAGGCAGGCTGAGGCTGAGGCTGAGGCAGGCTGATGCTGAGGCAGGCTGAGGCTGAGGCTGAGGCTGATGCAGGCTGAGGCTGAGGCAGGCTGGACTGAGGCCAAAGCTGAAGGCAGAC
>CAUYUJ010015865.1:10324-130324 GCA_963575745.1 Prorocentrum cordatum
GTCCAGTTTAGGTGTTTTCGAGAACCCTGGGCGGAAGTTCGCGAGCAGATCCTCCCCCTCAGAAGAGCCCACCCATTTCCGGCCCTTATCCCTGGCAATCTTCGCCGACGGCAGATTCTCCATCCGGAGAAGAGACTCCTCTGTGGGGAGTAAATCTCCCTGGACGCACTGGAGCCCCACTTCAGCGATCCTGTCGTGCAAGTTGAAGCTCAACGTCCCGCGCTTAGCTTCTTTCTCCGCCTTGGCGTTTTGCACCTTGGCCCACTCTGCAATGGCCTGGGCAGTCTGGTCCGCGGCGCTGCTGGAGCCCGGGCGGCCCGAAGGGATCTCACGCATCGCCTTCGCTTGGGCCTTGAGGGCCAAGGTGACGCGGGCAGGTTTGGTCTTGAAGTTCCCCCATTGCTCATCTAGGTCCTGGTCGAAAGGAACAGCGTTCACTTGCAAGCTACTATGGACTCGGCGAGCGCCCGGGCCGTGTCCGCGTGGAAGATGAGCGGGTGAGTATTGCTGGAGCATCCTGCACAGACGCCACGAAGTGCACCCACTGAGCTACCTTGTCGCCCCCGCTCCCGCCGAAAGCGCCCTGCACTACCGCCGAGACCATGGCGCGGACGTCGCTGTCTGCGAAAGCCACATTGAATGCGTGGCCCTCGGGGCGTGGGACAGCCTTGCTGGGCCGGAGGGGTCGAGTGAACAGCAGCACCAGTCTCTCTGAGCCATCACGGCAACGGACGCATGTAGGAAACACGGGAAATGCCAACGCCTGGAGCCTGTGGCAACGCGACTGACACGGCCATTCCCCCTGTGGACATGGGCGCATCAACGTTCCAGCCATGAGCACCCGCACCTGCGTCCAGCAGCCAATTTTCCGATCGCGCCCAGCTGTCCCAACGGCACGTCGGCTGCTTGAGCCCCAGCACGAAGGAAGGAAGGGGAGAGAGTCATCCGCTCCGCTCCGCCCTCCCTGGACGCGAATTCGCACAGCTCTCGCTGCTGCACATCCCGGCGACCCCCTTTGATGTCTGTCGCGGCCAGGGGGGCCACTCGGGTCAACTTGGGGCGAAACCATACAGCAGTGCCACGCCAATCCCAGTCGAACCCCTTTCGACCGCTCAGCGGCCAGGGGAACTACATGGGTCTCCCTGCACCTCCCCCTCTGCCAGGCCAGAGTGAGTAGGGAGCTATTTTGAGCCTTCCAAGGCTTGTTTTGGCCAAGTGGCAGCACGCGGCTTCCGCTCATCCCACGCCAATGCAGACGGACGTTGTCCCCTTCAAATTCTGGGACTGCCCGAAAATTGCGCTAAAGAAATCAGTCCGCAGCAGACCGAATTGCCAGTGGCCAGGGCCCATTTTTCACGAGTTTAATTCTGAGTTCTCTGGTGAAAGGCCGTCGGCATGGACATTCCGATTGCGAGCCGTTTGGGACGCGGGCCCCCCGGGTCGGTCGAGGACGGGCGCGCTGCACAAGTGCAAAGCACCCCCGCCCCCGTTGCGTGCAGGTGAGAGGTTAGCCAATGCCCCCCATCAAGGACTAGCTTCTGCCGCCTGCACACATCCGACCCCGAGTGCCCCAGAGTGTCCGCAGCCCCTTTTTTTAGCTCTGCGCGGTCCGCGAAGACACGCCCAGGGAAAATCTCCTGGGAGCAAGGGGCAGCGAAGTGAAGCCTGCTGCTGGGCTGGGCTCCTGGGCAAACGCACCAGGCACACAGCCCAGCAGGACAGCCTGCAGAAGCAGCCAACCAAGACCCCAAGCCGCATTCGCGGCACAAGGGTGGCAGAGGGTGGGTTGCAGCGCCGCCAGCTCTCCGGTCCTGCGGGGGCCGCCTCGGTCCCGCCGCGGCGTGCCGCCAGCTCCCTACTCGTGCGGGAACCTGGGCGCCCTGCACCTCCTTGCAGAAAGGCTTTCCCCCTCTGTGGGGGCCTTCTCCTGTGCCTTGCTGGACTCTTGCCAGCCAGGAGGAGGAAGGTGGAGGCGAGCCGGAGGTGAAGCCCCTCGGGCGCGTGAGCCGCACGCCCCCTCTTGGAGGCAACGAAGCATAGGAGAGTTGCTTGCAACCCACGGCGCTCCACGGCGCATTCATAGAGAATGGCAAAGAGGCAAAGAGACCAGAAGGCGAAGAGGCACCCATTTGGCACCGGCCACGTCGGGAGATTTTCCTGCCCCCCAAGCCACTGCGCGATCTATGAAAATCTCCTGCAGGCTGCCCTCGCAGGAGCAAAGGGCAGCGAAGTGAAGCCTGCTGCTGGGCTGGGCTCCTGGGCAAACGCACCAGACCCAATGCACCCAGGGCCCAGCACAGCAGCTGCCATGGCACGCCTGTGTCTGAAACGCAGGAGGCCCAATGCACAGACAAGGCGTTGTCTGGGGGGCGCTTGGGCTGGCCAGCGCGATGCTTGGGCGAGCCCGCGCCTGAATGCGCGGAGTCGCGCTCCAATTGCAGATCAGGGCAAGCCTTCGCTCGAGGATTCGCTTCTCGATTGCGAAGCCCGGCGCATCCGCGCCCAAGTGCGCGATCGCTCTGATTGCGACTTCAAGCGCGCCTGCGCCCGAATGTGCAGAATTGCCCCGAACGCACGCAGCACCTGCGCCCGACAGCGCCGACGCGCGCTGCGATTACACCACTGGGCCTGCGCCCGAATGCGCAGAGTTGCGCCCCCATTCTGGTACTGGGCGCGCCTGCGCCCGAACAGACAAAAACGCGCTCCCATCACAGAATGAACACACCTGCACCCGAACGTCCAGAACCACGCCACGAATGCGAAATTCGCCGCGCTTGCATCTGAGTGCCAAATCCTGCGTTGGAAAGGAGCCAGCGCGCCTGCGCCCGAATGTGCAAAATCGTGCCCCGATCGGAATTCCAGACGCACCTGCTCCGGTTTAGGGTTCATTACGATGCAGAATTCCAGAAGTACCTGCCCCTCGGATTCCCGATCGGATTCAAGGTGCGATTGCGGGTTCTGGCGCGCCTGCACCAGCACGCGCGGCGCTTGCGGGAAAATCTCTGCAGGCACGCTGTGCTGGGTCGACGCTCCCGCGCCACCGCTGGGCAAATGGGGAGCAAGGCGCCGCCAGACGGGCCCCGACTGGAAATTCCAAGGGCCCATCTGGCAGAAGCGCCGACCCAGAACGGCGACCCAATAAGGGTGGACGAGGGTGGGAAACTGCACGAAACTATCGCCTCGCCCCGTAGGGCACGGGCGAAGGCGGCAACCTCGCTTTGGCACCTGCTGGGAAGGACAGCGCCCCACAACACGCAATCCGCACCCCAGCGCCGAGCACGGCCGGAGCAGCGTGCCAATCAACCAACCAGAAAATCTACTAGCCCGCCTTCTGGTGGAGCAGGCGCGCCTGCAGTGGGCCAGGAATCTGGACGCTGCCGGCGCGACAGGCGAGTGAGAGCCCCGAGAGAAGCGCCCCGCCACGCGCCGGCCCCACACTCCCCAGAAGCCACACCAAGCCATAAGGGCGGGCGGGCGGGCAACGACGAAGGCGATGACAAACAACACCACGGGCGCTGTGAACAGCACCTGGCCCACCTTGTGGACCACTTGGAGCCTGCAAAGACCCCGCGGTGGAGCGAGTGCACCCCGCAGGGCGCTTGCTCCGCGGCGGCCGTGGTGCCGGGAACTTGCTATCCCGCCCCCGAGCCGAGCCGGGCGGTGCCCCCATCGGCCTCCGGAGTTGTCGAAGACCACCGCTGCTCCGAGTTGGAGCCAACCAGGCCTTGGAAGAAATCCGCCGCTCCGTCGGGAGCCCAAGCCGTGACTGCCCACGACTTTACGCACACGGTTAAAGCCATCAACTGATGAATCTACCAACCGTTTTACGTCAGGCGGGGCTTTAGATTTTCCTCCCCATCGAAACTTTGGTTTAGGGGGTATGAAAATCTACTAGCCCGCCTTCTGGTGGAGCGGGCGCGCCTGAAGTGGGCCAGGAATCTGGACGCTGCCGGCGCGACAGGCGAGTGAGAGCCCCGAGAGAAGCGCCCCAATGGTGAGGGCTCGACTCGCCCTGTCCTCAACACTCCCAATGTAGGCGACTCGGGCCCGGATCCCTGCGCGAGTTCTGGAGCATCGTTCCGTTTTTAAATCCCGGACCTCCTGGACTTGGGACAAGCAGGGCTCGCGCGGAGTAGCGCCAGCCAGATAGCATATTGCTGTTGTTTTCCTTAACTCTCTACGCCTGGTCCATCGTCTGACGAGTCGGAAAACTCTGCTGCCCACTTAGCAGCCAGAACTTCCCCCCTCGTCTGCGCCGCGGCGTAGCCGAACGCAGCTAAGCCACGCCAGTTGCCTGAATAAAACAAGGCTGGCACTCCCCCATGGCGCAGGGCGTCATTGGCCCAGACGCGGCGGAAGCAGCGGGTGCCGCATTCTGCTCCTCTCGGGAAACCAAGTGCTAGAGCTGCAGTTTTCAATGCTGCTAAAGCCTTGTCGTACTGGAGGACTGGAAATACTGCTCCCTGGCCGCAACGTCGACGCAAGACGCAGACCCCGCACAGGTCTGGCGATGCGGACTTGCAAACGCACTGCCGCACCACATGCACAGATTTGTCTTGCATTTTCCTTCTGTGCAAAACGACGGTAACCTCAGACACATTGTCACGGACGTGGCACCGCACTTCAGAGTGGGACGGCCATACCTCAATGTGAAATGTCTGGCCACGACCCAACTGTCTGCGAGCTCCGCGTCTTGCAACACGTCCCGGGCGTAGCCCGCGAGTTCGCGGGTCTGCCTCGCAGACGCAGTGGCCTTGAGGCGCGGCGCAGAAGTGCAGCTCTTCTGGGCGCCTTTGACTAGCATACTCGTGTCAGCCAGCGACCCCAAAGGCGCCTGTACAAGCCTGAGCGTGGACCGCAAATGGGAACAGTACCGGGAGAGCGTGGACGCCCGTGGGATTGCAAATACAAGCGCTGCGAGCACCACCTGATCAGGCGGCCACTCTGGCACGCCAGTTGCCGCTGCCAGCTTGCCCCACAATCGCACAGCTGATGCGTGGCCTTGTCCACTCTGTCGCCAGTTTTCCATTTCCTGGAGCAGCAAGCGGCCGCGGAGCACATCATCGCGACGCTCCGCCGGAATTTGCGCCAGCCACTGCGCTCTCGCCGATGGCAGAGGTGAGGCCGCGGCGCCGCCATGCAGCCCCGGAGCTGGCGCTCTGCAAATGACAGAAATTGATTGCGCCAGGACATCAGCGGGAGGCGCACATCTCCGAACTCTGGCTTGCACCAAAACTTCCACTGCTGCAGAAAACTCGTCGGCCGCCGCCCTGGCAGCCGGCCTCCCGGGAGGCAGTTCTTGCTCACAAAAGCGTTCCGGCTTGTGTCTTTTCAGCTGAGGCACGACGGCGCTTGAGCCGCGCGCGCCCGTCTGCCACGACACGGAACGCAGGAAGTCATCGGACAGCGTTCTGAGAGGCGGCCACATTTCTCGCAACTCTGCTGCTGAGAGTCCCTGGAGGTCGCCGCCATGAACAGCACCAGAATCGGCCAGCGCCTGCAAAACTGCGTCAGGCGATGCCGGATGGCACGAAGCTGGCGTCCGGGCCAGCACACTCTGGAACCATGCCTTCAGCTCTGTTGGCACAGGAGTCTGCTGCGGCACCTGCGCGCCCCGGGCGGCCTCCAGATGGCGCCGCCGGGAAGCATCGATAAACTGGAAGGCCATCAAGAAACGCTTGTGCCCAACCGGCTACGGAATGAGGGCGCAGGCTGCGACAGGCAGGCGGCCGCGAAGCCAGAGGAGAAGGCCACGACGGTCAACTGTTGCGTGCAACTTTTTCCCTCCTGCGCTCGCGTCTGTCCTCACCAGAGCTCGTCCCAAACGCTTGCTTCCGGCCAGCGCCAGTGCACCTCCTCGAACCCTTTGCTCGAGCAGAGTGCGCAGTTTGTCTGGCTCTTCATGGGCTCTGGACGGGGCGTCGGCAAGGTTCTGAGCAGACGGCACACGGAAGGGGCACAAGACGTCGCCCCTGTCTGCTGCCGCGAACCAAATGGACGTCACTAAAGCATTCCAATCGATATGCCTGGACTTTCCTTTGAGCAATGCCCCCTAGCGCTGGAATCCACGAGCAACAAAATCTCCAACCCTGGCTCCAGAAAGGTGCACGCGCGCCAAAGGCCACACACCGCAGCAATGAGCTCCCACGTGCCGATTTGCTGCCGGCGCGGCTTCACTCTGTCGCGAAGCCATCGCGGGACCCACGCTCGGGCGAACTGCTTTTGGTTGCCCTGCGCGCTACAGTGCTGGTGGTGACAGCAATCGATTTGGAGACATCAGGCGCGTCCGCCTGTAGAATCCAGAGCTCGGAACTCGGTTTGCTGCCCGAACTCGGTCTGCGAAACTGTTCGTATTCTTCGAGTCATCCTGAAAGATGCTGTCGGCTTTCTGCACTTAACTCGGGCTGTAGGGGGGCTGCCGGGCTGGTAATCATAGGAATGGATTCGGAGACATCATACGCGCCCAACGCAGCAAAAGAAAGCGCCCTGGAACGCAAACTCTGCCATTTTTCCTACGAGATTTCCGGCGGTGACCAGGTTGACGGCTCACCGCCGTCGCCAGTTAAACTGCTCGAGAGTAGCGAAGGGGTGAGGGGGAGAGAGCTTGGTACGGCATGGTGAACGTGTCTCCCGCAATGATTATATTCGAGCGTTTCCTCCATCAGCATTTCTTTTGAAGTATTCTCAAGATGTTGAAGGGCCACAGAGCTAATAGTTACAGAAACCGATTCAGAATCATCGAGCGAGTTCGTCTGTTGCCAGAGGGCTCGCTGGAGGCTCGCTGCGTTCGCGTCGCAGGTGCCTATTCTGGAAGCATTGAGGTAACCGACATGGTTTTGCAGGGCTCCGGCGAGGCTTGGATTGCAAAAAGCGAAGCCACCAGTGGAGAGCCCGGCGCAGGCGCAGAGAGAGTTTGGAGAGACGACGGGCCGAGTGGAAGAACAGAGCTGCAAGATACACTCTTGCGCTCCTGCCAAACACCATCGTTGCTCCCCAACTCAGTTTCCCTGCTAGCTTCCGGGCCACCGCCGGCGACAGCATGCCCAATTCGAGAATTTTGTCGATCTCAGCAATCCACTTCACGCGCTTTCCCTCGGGAATGGCAAAGACAAAAAGCTCCCGGGCATCATCCAGGGCAACCTGGATGCCGAGAATTACGGCTACAGAAGCGTCGTTGACAGCTTTCGCGTCGTCCAGCTGCCAACCCAACAACTCTTGCACGACTTCGCGCGCACGAAATGCAGCACCACTCGGTCCTGCGAGGGCAGTATCTCCCGGCGTCGCGCGGTCGACGCCGAAGAAGTCATCGACAAAACGCACGTGTTGGAGCGCAGCACCGACGCGGCGCCACACATGCACGCTTGCAACAGCCCCAAACGGGCAAGAAAAGAGCTGCAACGCGAAGCCTGTAACGGCCACAGCGCAAGGCAGGTCCTCCGCGCAAATCGGCAAAGTCTTGTATGCGCCTACAACGTCATCCTCGCGAAGACGAAGTGTTGCTGGGCCTCTATCTGGCCCACTTGCTTCCCAGATGCCTTGGCCAATTGCTACTAGTGCGTCGAGGTGCTCGTGACGCGCCCGCCCCTCGACTTGCGTGGCTTCGTTCACATTGGAAGCGTGAAAATCATCAATGGCGCGGACAGCGCGCACAAAAGACGAACCTTTAAACTTCCACCCCTCGTCCACTCCGAAACGTCGAGAACACACCGCCTCGCTGAGTGTCGCCGACAACGGCGTCCATTTAGCTTTACCTGCCACCACCTCGGCTGCCGTCTGCGCCCGCAGTGCTGCTGCCGCTTCTTCATCCGACAGGGTAGAAGAAGCCGCTCTCAAAATCAGCGCTGCGTTGTTCGCAGGGGCGCGTTGCCAGAGTTCCTCTAACGACGAGGGCGGAACAGGTGAGCATGCGGGGAGCGTGCCGCTCGGGAGGATCTATCTCCCCAGCGAGCTTGAAACCACGCCTAAAATTTTTAACTAATTGAGCGTCTGGGCTACTAGATGCCTCCAGCATCTCTGCCAGCAAAAGCAAGTTTTTGTTGGATCTAAAACGGCTTGCGTGTGCTGGGAGTGTTTTGAACTCCCGCTGCATTCAAAATCTGTCACTCGCTTGCGTTCGCGCCAGAAAGCTAAGGCAGACGCCCGGAAGCTGTGTAAAGAGCTCCTGCCCCCACTCTCTCATGAAGAACTGAGCTGTGCGCGCTGGCAGGTACACGGGAGATGCTAAGTAAGGAGGCAGGGCAAACGCCCACTTGAAATGGCTTACTGGCGACATGTTAGCAAGTCTATGAGCCAGACGCCTGGCCCGTCTGCGCGGCCGCCTTCGCGATCTCTTTCACGCGCTTTTTCAGCGCTGTTCTTCGCGTCCGCCAGCACGTCCTGGAGTGCACAGGAGCGTCTCTATCTGCGACCGCTCGTCCCTTTCAAGCTCCCGGGCGAGCTTCTATCTGAGCAAGAGATCGTAGTGTGTGCACAACCTGAAGCCGCCGCATTCTTCTGCCACCCGGGTGAGTACGATCTGGTGCGCGAGCAACTGCGTGGAGGTGATGGCCTTCGTGAGGACCATCCTCGCGCCCCAGTCCAGGATACGTCATGGAACGTAGCGAATCCCACAGAAGTGGCCCTGTCCTCCAAGCTCCTCGTTTTCTTCGCCTGCACGCGCTGCGCAGCTTCTCCTCGAAGCTGCCGTCGCCGACGGCCACGTCGACATTGGGTGTGCGCGACCAGGGCCGGCGAAAGGAGACTTGGAGGTCCTCTCCTTCTGCCGACCCAATATAAAGGCGGCCCTGGTCCCGTGCGACTTTGCTGGCTTTCTCCAACCGAATCATAGCCTCCTCCGAGGGCACCATATCTTTAGGGAGATTCCCGAGACCGAGCTCGTCCAGGCGCTGTTTCAAGTTGAAAGACAAGTATTCCTTCTTGGGCTGGTCTCGCTCTTGCGTTGCCTTTGCAAGCGCCTCGATCGCCTTCGCCAGGTGCTCTGGCGAGGTCCCGGTGCCAGGCTCAACGCTGCCAGCCGGGCCGTTGCTCTGGGACCCTGCTGCCCGAGCTTGCACTTTAAGAGCAGCCGTGATGTGCGCAGGGGTGAGTCGCACATCCTTCCACTCCGTTCCCTCAGGGTCGTCTTGGAACGGCGTGGTGTTTGCGCGGATGCCTTCGATGATGAAAGTTCGCATCTGCGGGTCCACGAAGTCCGACGGCGCTGCTGAGCCCATCTGTTCGGACATCACTCGGGCCTCATCGTGGCTGATTGGCTCGTTCGCGTCCGCAACGAAGTGGAGCCACTCTTCGATGGCACTGCTCGACAACTTCAGCCACTTGCCTTCTTAGCGATCAAAGACTGGCGATTTGGGGGGCAGGAAAATATGACGACGGAGCGTGTCATCATCCACTCCTCTCCTCTTGGCCTCTGGTGGCTTCTGGGGTTTGCGTTCGTGGCACAGGACCAATTAGTGACAAGCAGGCTTGTCTCACATGCCTGGTGCTCTCCTGAGGGAGCAGGCGTATCTGCCTTGCGTCGTGCTCCTGAGCAGCTAGCCCTGCCTCACACGCTTGGCGGCTCCGCGGGAGCTGGCGGGAACTGTGATTGGGAGTCTGCTCCTCGAGGGCACGTGAGGCGCGTCGAAGGCCTCTGCTGATGGGAGCTCGTGGGTCCCTCGTCGCTGGTGCTATGCTGTTCAAGGTTGAAGGCTTGCTCGTGGGTCCTTCGTCACCGGTGCTATGCTGTTCAAGGTTGAAGGCCAATTGCACCTGCAGTTAATTGTTTATTCCTGCTGCCGCTGGGCGCCATCTTGCACCGCCGAGTGCTGCAGTTTCGGCTGCCTGTGGGTTGCTTCAATTCCCAGCCCTCCCGCCCTCGTGGGTTATGCGCTCTCTGGCCGGGATACTGGTGGCCTTCGCCCCAAGACATCGCCGGCCAGACGTGCGATATGAGTGCGCCCTGTGTACGCGCAGGAGCGCAAACCCACTCAAGGGATGGAGGAAGATTTTCCTGACTCAAGAGGCATGATGTGATGACTCCGACTGCTACAACAGGTGGTGGGCGAGAGCGTGGAGCAAAGAGCAATCAATCACTCTGAGCCCAGACGACTCCGGAAGAGCCAATGCATGTTTCACTCCTTGCACGAGGGGCGCTTCAACCTCGCACGCCGCAGGTAAAACCTGAAGGCTCTCTCCCGGCGAAGCAAAGAGAGAGCTGGCCACAGACATGCCACGAGCAACCATACGTCTGATTCTGTAATCATGCTCGCGGGCAGCCCCGTCCGAAGATACCTTCATCGAAACCTTTGGTTTTATGGGGCTATGTAGTGTCGACAACGCCTGGAGCCTTTGGCAACGCGACTGACACGGCCATTCCCTCTGTGGGACAGCCCCTTGAGCACCCCCACCTGCGTCCAGCAGCCAGTTTTCCGATCGCGCCCAGCTGTCGCAACGGCACGTCGGCCGCTTGAGCCCCAGCGCGAAGGAAGGAAGGGGAGAGAGTCGTCCGCTTCGCTCCGCCGTCCCTGGACGCAAATTCGCACAGCTCTCGCTGCTGCACATCCCGGCGACCCCCCTTTGACGTTGATCGCGGCCAGGGGGGCCACTCGGGTCACCTTGGGGCGAAACCATGCAAGCTACAGCAGTGCCACGCCGATCCCAGTCGAACCCCTCTGACCGCTCAGCGGCCAGGGGAACTGCATGGGTCTTCCTGCTCCTCCCCCTCCGCCGGGCCAGAGTGAGTAGGGAGTCATTTTCAGCGTGCCAAGGCCTGTTTTGGCCAAGTGGCGTCACGCGAAGGGGCTTCCGCTCATCCCACGCTAATGCAGACGGACGTCGTCGCGCTGAAATTTTTCGGACTGCCCGAAAATTGCGCCTCAGCAGTCCGTCCGTAGCGGACCAAATGGCCACCGGCCAGAGCCCAATTGTATTAGCCCGGCGGGGCAGGAAAATCGCGAGTAGGCCTTCTCGGGGCCTCTTGGCTTCTCCGCTTCCTGGCACCATAGGGGAATTCTCACGGCTCGGGCGCTGCTGGACGGCAGGCGGTTCTCCTCTCCTCGTCCTTGGCTGGGGCATTCTCACGGCCTGGGTGCTGCTGGGCGGCAGGTGGTCCTCTCCTCCTCGTCCTCGCTGCTCAGTTGGCTGGGGGGTTGGTTGCAGCCTCTCGGCCATGCTCCTGGGAGCTTGGCGTGGCGCCGGATGGCGCTCAGCCTGCTCGGCCGCTCGGCGGGCGTGCCGTGGTTGCCTCGCTTGGCTGGTTGGTTGGTTGGTTGCTGCCTGGCGTTTCCGAGACGTCTCCGAGGTTTCTGCGAGGCGTCTGCGAAGCGTTTCCGCGGCGCCTGCGAGGCTTCTGCGAAGCGTCTCCGCAGCGCGTTTCCCTAAGCCCGGCGGCGTTTCCCTCAGCCCGGGTGGGCTTGCCCCGTGGCCGGACGGCCCAGCGGCATTTCCTTCAGCCCGGATGGGCTTGCCCCGCGGCCGGACGGCCCAGCGGCATTTCCCTTAGCCCGGATGGGCTTGCCCCGTGGCCGGACGGCCCAGCGGCATTTCCCTCGGCCCGGGTGGGCTTGCCCCGTGGCCGGACGGCCCAGTGGCTTTTCCCTGTGGCCGGACGGCCCGGCGGCATTTCCCTCAGCCCGGCGGGCTTGCCCCGCGGCCGGATGGCTCGGTGGCGTTTCCCTCAGCCTGGATGGGCTGGTTCACAACCAGGCGGGATTGGCTCATCCCGTGGCCGCCGGACGGCCGGTGGCGTTTCCCTTAGCCCGTGGCCAGGCCCGGCGGCTTTCCCTTAGCCCGGACGGGTTTTTGTTGTGGCTGGATGGCGCAGCGGCTCTTTCCTCAGCGCAGGCTTGGATCGCGGCCTCGCGGGCCAGCGGCCTCTCTCTCAGTCCGTAGTGGCTTGCCCTGCGCCGGACGCTGCTGCGCCCGGACGGGTGCGTTTTCCCCAGTGGGGGAACTCTGCGCGTGTTCGCTCATGTGTGCATTGTTGTCGCGGTCGTCCGATAGGGCGATCTGGGCAAGGTGATGTATCTGCGCGCGGGGCTGCTCGTGTGAAATGCGGGCGCGCTTTCGCCCAATCTGGCATTCTGTGCGCGGTTCGCTCGGATGGGCGATCTGGGTTCTGTTTCGCCCGAACGGGCATTCTGGGCGTCTCTCCGTCCAAATACGCGCCCGAATGGATATTCCAGGCGCGTTTTCGTCCGAGTGGCCATTCTGCGCGCGGTTTCGCCTGAATCGGGTGTTGTGCGCGGGCTCGCCATGCTCCTGTGCGTTCTGCGCGGCGCTTGCTCTCGAAAGCGCAACTGCGCGCACTTCGCCTGGATTGGCTCTGGCGCGCTGGTTTCGCCCATGTGGGCGTTCTGGCCGCCGGCTCGCACGAATGTGCGCTCTCGGCGTCGCCGCGAACGGAAGCGCATTCTTTGCGCGGGTTTGCCCCAATGGGCATCCTGAGCGCGGGGTCGCTCGCGGTTTGCCCACATTGGCATTTCGAGCGCCGATTCGCTCGAATTAAATAAACATCGCAGATTCGCTCGAATGGGCATTCTCGGTGCAAATCCGCCTGGGTGGCGCAGAAACGTTCGGCGAAGGCCTTGTCCTTCAAATTGGCGGACCGGGTCGCCGAGCTCGGATTACAGAACTTTCCAGAAGACGGGCTCCCTTCGGAGGAGAACTTGGCCGTCTTCGAGGCCGCTGGCCGGGTGGCCAAAGAGAAAGGGCGTTTCTTCGTCGGGAGCGCCGAGGGGGAGGACTTGCAGAAGCACTTCCGGCGCTCGTGGTCCAAGCTCCCCCGGGTCGACGTACCCGTGGGGGACGGCAGCTTCCCAGAGCGGCACCGCCAGATGGCGGAGTTCAAGAAGGCCAAGGGGGCGTGCGAGCTGGACTACCCCTCGTACGCTTGCTTTCAGTCGCACCTCCTCGATTGGGGCATGAAGCTCGTGCTGATGAAGGTCGCCACACCTGTGGACGTCCTGGGCTACACCCTGCTGCTCAGCAAGCTCTGGGAGGAGGGCGGCGGCGCGCGGACGTCGTACCACTACGACATGCACGCCCGGAGGTCCATGGCGAAAGCTTTGGAGAAGGGCGACGACCAGTGGAAGCGGTTCATGCGCAAGCTTGACACCGAGCTGGTCCGTGACGCCAAGGACCGCTTCCGAGGCGGCCAAGGCGAGCATCGGCAAGGGCGGCGGCAAGGCCAGCAGCGGCAAGGGGAAGCTGGATGGCTCTTCGAAGGGCTCTTCCGGGGCTGCTGTGCCGGGCCCGCGGTCGCTGCCCCCGGTGGCGCCGCCGCGCTCGCGCAGCCCGTGGCCCCGCATGCAGGGCGGCTGGGGCCAGCAGGACGCCTGGCAACAGCGCGGCGGCTGGACGCAGTCCAAAAAGAAGTGCGCTGAGTGGCGCCGCAGCAGCAGCCCTTGCTGCTCTAGTTCGGAAGTCTCCCGTTTTGATGGGGAATCCGAGCTCTCTCACGCCCTCGGCGGCCAGCCTTGCCAGGCGGCGCCAAGCGAAAATGGAGAATTCTAGACGCTTCGCGTATCCCCACCAGCCCGTCCAGAAATGAGTCCCAGGGGAGTGAAGGTTATGAGGGAAGCGGGGGAGCATGCAGAAGAACAGAGGGCGGGGTGAGCCGCCATATACCCCAAGAGGGGGAGGATGTAGGAGGAGCCGTCGTCGTCGGAGTAGGAGGAGGAAGAGGAGGAGCAGGAGGAGGAGCAGGAGGAGGAGGAGGAGGAGGAAGATAAGGAGGAGGAGATGGAGGACTGCGAGGACGAGGAGGACGAGAAGGAGGAAAAGGAAAAGGAGGAGGAGGAGGAGGAGGAGGAGGAGGGAGGGGGAGGAGGGAGGAGGAAGAAAAAGAGGAGGAGGAGGAGGAGGACAATGGCGAGCTTGGGGGCCTCTTGGGCCGTCTTTGGGGCCTCTTGGCGGTCCCGGGGGCCTCTTGCGTATCTCGGGGAGCCTCTTGTGGCCTCTTGGGGGTCTCTTGGGGGCCTCTTGGAGGCCTCTTGGGGGCCTCTTGGGGCCTCTTGGGGCTCTCTTGGGGCGCTCTTGGGGCGCTCTTGGGAGCTTTCGAGGCGCTCTTGGGGCCATCTTGGAGGAGATCTATCAAAGAAGGGGGGGTCCTCAATTAGCGCTGCCCCTCTAGAGTGCCTCGAATCGCTTCTTGGGCCCTTCTTGAGGCCAAAATCTTTCCAAAACCTAGGTAAAATCAATGTTTTGTGTTTTCTCGCCTTTTCGCTCTTGGAGCCGTCTTGGGAGCCTCTTGGGCTCTTGGGAGCCTTGGAGGCCTCTTGGGAGCCTTTTGGGGCCTCTTGGGGCCTCTTGGGGCGCTCTTGGGGCGCTCTTGGGAGCCTTCGGGGCGCTCTTGGGGCCATCTTGGAGGAGATCGATCAAAGAAGAGGGGGTCCCCAATTAGCGTTGCCCCTCTAGAGTGCCTCGAGTCGCCTCTTGGGCCCCCCAAGAGGCCAAAATCCTTCCAAAACCTAAGGAAAATCAATGTTTTTTGCTTTCTCGCCTTTTCGCTCTTGGAGCCGTCTTGGGCCATCTTGAACTCTCTTGGGGCCTCTCGGGGGTCTCTTGGCAGCCTCTTAGAGGCTTTTTGGGGGCCTCTTGGGGTCTCTTGGGGCCCTCTTGGGGCGCTCTTGGGGCGCTCTTGGGAGCCTTCGGGGCGCTCTTGGGGCCATCTTGGAGGAGATCTATCAAAGAAGGAGGGAGCTCCAATTAGGGTTGCCCCTCTAGAGTGCCTCGAAGCGCCTCTTGGGCCCCCCCAAGAGGCCAAAATCTTTCCAAAACCTAAGGAAAATCAATGTTTTGTGCTTTCTCGCTTTTTCGCTCTTGGAGCCGTTTTGAGCCATCTTGGGCGTCCCTGACACCTCGCGGGACGCCTCGTCCAGGTCAGTGGGGAGGGGTAAGGGGAGGGGTAAACCCCTCCCCGAAGGGAAAGAAGGGGGGTTGGCAGAGGAAACGCTCTAGACCACCTACGCCCTAAAGGGCTGGTGGGATTCCATGTTGAATACCCCGACTGTGCTGGGCTGTCCCGGCTGCGGGGTCTTGCAGATAGTTGCCCCCAAATCGCGTAGCGATTTGGGGGGCAGGAAAATCTTCAGGGCGCACATGAGTGTGCTTCTCTGCCTTTATGCATCTTGGCTTCATGCCTCGGTTAGCTACGCGCTTGACCGCGACGTGTGTTGGTCTCACTCGCCCAGGGCTGCTTCGCAGCAGGTGGCTCCTCTTCCGCTTCCTCCCTCGGTTGGTCGGTTGGTTTGCTTGGCGCTGGCGGCGTGCGCGGTGGCTTCTCCCAGCGAACTCGTGGCTCTCTGCTGGTGCTCCTCGTTGCCACTTCGCCGCCGCTCCTCGTCGCCATTGCCTTCCCGCGGTCAACTTCGGTGACAGCGCCGCAACAGCCCCGAGGGAGGCTGCTCTGCAGGGCGGAACGCCCAGCGCCGCAACAGCCCTGAGGGAGGCTGCTCTGCAGGGCGGAATGCCCTGGCGCCAGCGCACCAGCGCCGCAACAGCGCTGAGGGAGGCTGCTGTGCAGGGCGGAACGCCCTGGCGCCAGTAGCCCGCGTCAGCGCCGCAACAGCCCCAAGGGAGGCTGCTCTGCAGGTGGACAGCGGAACAGGGTGTCGGAAGCATCCTCTGCGCACGTCCTCGGCGTCAACGTGGAGCTCGACCAAGTGGCCAAGGAACTCCATTTGACCATCCCTGCGGCGAAAGTCGAGCAGTGGTCAAGGCAAATTCGGCATTTTCTCTCGTCGTCCCTAAATTGAGGGGGCAGGAAAATCTTCCTCCATCTCCTCCAATGGGTTTGCGCCCTTGTGCGTACACAGGGCAAACACTAATCGCACGTCTGGCCAGCGATGTCTTGGGGCGAAAGCCACCAGTATCCCGGCCAGAGAGCGCAAAACAACCCAGAGGGCGGGAGGGCGGGGAACAAAGACGCACCCCACATGCAGCCGCAACTGGAACTTTCGGCGGTGCGAGAATGGCGCTCAGCGGCGCCAGACAAAGACAATCTGCGGCTACAATTTGGGCGCCAACCTTAACAACACAGCAGCAGTGACGGGGGACCCACGAGCTGGCCTTCGAACTTGAACAACACAGAGCACCCAGCACCAGAGGCTCAAGAGGCAAACCCCTAACCTCCAGCATCGGGCCCCGCCAGCTCCCGCGGAGCCACCGAGTGTGCGAGACGGGGCCACCTGCTCTCTCGGGAGAGCACGACGCGCATAAGGCAGAGCCGCTGGCCCTCTCAGGAGGGCACCAAGCATATGAAACAAGAGTGCTTGTCCATAATGGCCCCTGTACGCAAACCAAAGCCCCCAGAGGCTAAGAGGATAAGAGTGGATGACGGTACGCTCCGTCGTCATTTTTTCCTGCCTCCCAAATCGCTTCGCGATTTGGAGGCTAAAAAAATCCTGTTGAACCGCGCCCCGAGCAATGCTAATGGTCGGCGCCCCCGCGCCACCGTTGGGCACGTGGGACAAGAGGCGCCGCCAGGTTGGCCCAATCTGGACTCCAATGGCCCGCCTGGCAGGGGCGCCGACGCTAACCTGCGCGCAGCGCCACAGGGAGGACGAGGGCGGGTAACGGGAGACAAGCGCGAGCAGTGCCAACCCCCAACCCGTGGCAACGAGAGCACGGGCAGGGCTCAGAGTGGCGACGAGAGCACCAGCGACACGCAACCGCACCAGCCGAACCATGGGTGGCCAGCGCTGAGGCGTTTGAACGGAAGCCGGCGCCGGGGCGAGAGCGAACAGCAACTGCCACAGGTGCTACCCGAGCACGCGGGGCAGTCTGGGACGAGAATCCTGCCAATCAATCACCAACCAGCCGCCAGCAACAGAAGCGGAGGACAAGCGGAAGGAGGCAGGGCGTGGCACCGCCAAATCCGCCGGCCAGCGGCCACCGACTGTGAGAAAGGTCCGCCGCGCCGCCAGGGCACTGCCAAGCAGTGAGAGCGAGCATAGAAGGCCGCAGAGGCCCCGAGGGGAAGAGGCCACCAAGGGGCCCGCTCCCAGGATTTTCCTGCCCCCCAAATCGCTGCGCAATTTAGGGGCGACCATATTCGTTCAGTGGTGGCTTTGCTGCGCTACCCTCTTGGGGAACTTGCTGACACGGTGAGAATTGCACGGGGAGCAGACAAGGCATTTGCATCGCATGTGCGTCCGAATGTGTGGGCGTCACAGCAGCCCAAACGAAACTGCTGGCCGAATGGGCTAACAACGCAGGGCGTTTTGATTTGGCCAGATCCTGGGTGGTCTCGCGCCATTTTTGCCTCAGGTATTCTGAAACATTGTCGCTGGGCTCAGAGCTCGCCCCTTTTCGCTTCAACGGCGAGGGCGGCGATGCAAGTGCGATCCGTACCTTCAGGAGGCGGAAGTGCTACAAAGTGCCTGTGGATGTCGTGCGGAAGTCCCTGTGTGCTGGGGGAAGGCGGCTGTCGTGCGGAGTGTGCGCGTTGCGCGAGGCAGCCGAGGCCGCTGGCGCTCCCTTCGCGCACATCACGTACAAGCACTGGCTTTTCTGAAGGCTGCAGCTGCGGCACTGCAACTACCAGACGCGCAGCATTGGGGCACGCATGCCTTCAGGAGAGGCTTCGCCGACGCGTTGCGTGCTGGTGGCCCCTCGGCGTTGTTCTGGTCAGGGGGCTGGCGTGGCGTGGCGGCATTTGGGTACGCCATGGCCCAGTCTCGCGGGGAGCTGGCAGCAGCCGAGTGGCTTGCGGAGTTTTCCGAGTCCAGTGGGGGCGAAGGCCGGGGCGCTGCCTTGACCGCAAGGCGCCAGTGACCAGATCCGTTCGGATGCATTGGGCGCTGGAAAAAAACATCCGAAGTGCATCGGTCCTTGTCGGCCTCGTCGGCAGATCCGCCGCCCTTGGCAGCCCCACTCTGGTTGCATTGGGCCATTGGAGAAGTCCAGATTGGGCCAACCTGGCGGCGCCTCTTGTCCCACGTGCCCAACGGTGGCGCGGGGGCGCCGACCATTAGCATTGCTCCGGGGCGCGGTTCAACAGGATTTTCATCGCCCCAAAATCTCGCAGCGATCTGGGGGGCAGTGAAATTCGAGGAGCACACGGACCCCATGCCTCTTGGCATCATGGCCTCTGTTCCTCTCAGCAGCAAGCTCGCGGCAGCGAGCGCTCCCTACTGGGAGTTCCCGAGCTTGGCTCCTCGGGATGTCCTGTGGCCCCAACGTTTGTTGTTTTTCCCACGCTTCGCTGTGGGGAGCGTCTGTCTGTCAGTCCTGTCTGTCCGTACGTCCGTCCGTCTGTTTGTCTGTCTGTCCGTCTGTTTGTCTGTCTGTCCGCTCATTGTGCGTGCGGAAGCGCAACGCCAGGGAGGGGCGACGCTGAATTTTACGGATTCGTCAGACAGCGGTGTCGTGGATTGTTGAAAGGAAAAAAACGATTCTGCCGCGTCGAGGCCAGCGCTTTTCCAACGCGCGTGTGTGAAGGCTCGGGCCGCCGATATTGGGGTCTGGAGTGACGGGCGAGTCGAGCCTCAACAATGGGCAGCCTGGCTTGGGGGCTTGCTCGCCCGTCACGCCGGCAGCGTCTTCTCCGCTGTCCCAATGCAAGCGCGCCCACCCCAACGGAGGCAGTGAGAAGATTTTCTCACCCCTATCGTGGGGAGGAATCGGCGTTTCGTTTCCCACGGTTGGTCGTTTGGTCCGTTTGGGGAGTTTCATGGTTTCCTGATGGCCTGGTTGGCTCCAGTAGGAGCGGCGGCGTTGGCGCGTGTCGTCGGTGTTCTGTGGTTTGCCGCCCGGCGCGGGGGCGGGGTAGCAAGCGTCCTCGTCGCCGCGTTCGCCGTGGCCACGCAGGCGCGCTCCTGGCGGACTTGGTCTGTCCAGTGCGCGTGCCTCGTCTGTCCCTGCGGGGTGTGCCGAGGCTCTGCCGGGCTGGGGCTCTGGGCCCCAGCGGCTTTGATGCTGCCGCTTTTGCCCTCCCGCCCTCTCTGGTCTGGTGGGTGTGGTTCGCTGCTGGCCGCGCAGGCAGCGGTGTCTGGTTGGGGTGTGTGTTCGGCGTGTCGGGCAGCCTGGCTTGGGGGCTTGCTCGCCCGTCACGCCGGCAGCGTCGTGACGGGCGAGCAAGCCCCCAAGCCAGGCGCATGGTCGCCGGCTTGCGCGCCGGAAGGCCTCATGCACACTGTTTGGCCCTCTGCGCGGAAAGCGCATGGTCGCAGGTTTGCGCGCCAGAAGGCCGCCTGCACACTGTTTGGCCCTCTGCGCGGAAAGCGCATGGTCGCAAGTTGGCGCGCCGGAAGGCCGCTTGCAGTTTGGCCCTCTGCACAGACAGCGCATGGTCGCAGGTTTGCGCGCCGGAGGGCCGCCTGGACGCTGTTTGGCCCTACGCGCGGAAAGCGCATGGTCGCAGGTTTGCGCGCCGGAAGGCCGCCTGCACACTGTTTGGCCCTCTGCGCGGAAAGCGCATGGTCGCAGGTTTGCGCGCCGGAAGGCCGCCTGCACACTGTTTGGCCTTCTGCGCGGAAAGCGCATGGTCGCAGGTTTGCGCGCCGCAAGGCCGCCTGCGCATTGTTTGGCCCTCTGCGCGGAAAGCGCGTGGTCGCAGGTTTGCGCGCCGCAAGGCTGCCTGCACACTGTTTGGCCCTCTGCGCGGAAAGCGCATGGTCGCAGGTTTGCGCGCCGGGAACCGCCTGCGCTGCTCGGCCCTCCGCGCCGAAAGCGCACGGTCCCAGGTTTGCGCGCCGGAAAGGCCGCTCGGCCCTTGCGCGGAAAGTGCATGGCTGCAGGCTGACAGGCCGCCTGCACACTGTTTGGCCCTCTGCGCAGAAAGTGCATGGCTGCAGGTTTGCGCGCCGGTAGGTAAGCCGCCTCTGCACGGCCATTGCAACTCTGCGCGCGTGGGCGCCAGAGCAGAGGACCCGAGTTCGAGCCCAGGCTGCGTTCCGGAGCACGGGCCACGCTTGGATTGCGATCTGGGCGCGCGGGCGCTGGGGCTGCTCAGAGCCGCTTCAGTATGCTATGCCGGGCGCGCCGTCGCCGGTGAGCACGAAACCGTGCTTGAGTGCGGGCGCGCAAGACAGTGAGTATTACTTACATGCACAGAAAATGCTACGCTGAGCCTGTGCAAGTTGTGAGAAAATGCATTTGTAGCTTACAAGGCAAGGCTCTTTGCGGGGTTTGCGTTCTGTGCTCCCGCCAGGCAGACGCAGATGGCCGATTGTTCTCGGAGGTCAGCTACTCTGAAAGTTTAGCGACCTTGAAAGTAGCAGCCCAAGCGTGCGGCTTCGAGAATGCATCGGCCTGGGGAACGCACGCGTTCCGACGTGGATGGGCCACGGAATGCCTACAGGCAAATGGTCCTACGGCTCTCTTTTAATAGCCCCCAAATCGCGCAGCGATTTGGGGGGCAGGAAAATCTTCAGGGCAACGCGGCTCTTGCCTCCTTTCCTCTTGGCTTCTTGGCCTTTATCATCCCTAAGCTTTGTTTCTGGGGAGGAAGATTCTCACAGGCCGCTTCTGTCCCCATTCGGGGATTCGGTGATTCGGTTGCCTTTCGGCGTCTCCGCTCCCCTTGCCGCCCGGGCCCGAGGCGGGGTAGCAAATGTCGGCCAGTGCTCCCGTGGGAGCCGCGTGGCTACGCTGCAGGCCAACGGCTGGAAAACACTACCGACGACCTCCGCGGGAGCAGTGGGACGCGACAGACCCCGCTGCCTGACTGGGAGACTCTGGGACAAGCCCAAATCCCCAGTCAGGCGACCGCCGAAAACGGAAACACCACCACCAGGGCGGGTGGGCGGGAAAAACCGAACACCGAGCAGCCGGCACCAAGAAGACCGCCCCCAGCGGCCCACCGAGGGAGCGCGCCGCCAGTGACCAACACCGCGGGCACCATGGCCGCGAGCACACGGCCACCGAGCCCCCGAAAGGGAACTGCGGCGCCACCGCCCCCAAGGGCAAAGACGACGACGACGCCGACGACAGACAGACAGACAGACAGACGGACAGACAGACAGACAGACAGACAGACAGACAGACAGACAGACAGACAGACAGACAGACCAACGGCCCAGAGAGACCGACGGACAACCGCGACCTCACCGAGGCCCCCAGGCGCGTGAGAAGCAACACCGCCGACGGGAAGCGCCGCCAGGCACCACCAGCTCCACCAGGAGCACCCACTTGGGATAAGGCGAGTGAGCAAAGAAGCGGAGGAGTACATGGACAACTCCGGCCGCTCGTTGTTTTCTCGCGCTGAAAACGCTACGCGTTTTCGCGCGGAGAAAACACTACCGACGACCTCCGCGGGAGCAGTGGGACGCGACAGACCCCGCTGCCTGACTGGGAGACTCTGGGACAAGCCCAAATCCCCGCTGCACCCAGACCTCCCAGGCGGAAGCTGACCACGCGTTGCCTGTGAAGCAAGAGAGAATCTTTTTTGGAACCACAGCCAGGCCCAATGCACCAAGAAAGTTCACTCGCCGTCTGACGAGCTCGAATGCTCGACCAAAAATTCAGCTGCCTGCAGGGCCCCACGTGCCCGGGCACTGGCGTACGCAAAGGCAGTCAACCCACGCCAGCCTCCACTGTAGAAGAGGGCAGTCGGACCTCCTGCTTTGAGAGCATCCGAAGCCCAACCACGCCTGAAAGCATGCGTGCCCCACGCCTGCGGGGACCTCAGATTGCACGCGGCCGCTGCTAGTTTTAAGAAAGCCAGCGACTCGGAATAATATATGTGTTGGAACGGTGGCTCTTTGGCCTCGACAACAGGCACTAAGGCGCACACGCCGCACAAAGACGGCCCATGCGTCCCGCATATGCAGCCCCTGACCACTTCAACTGGCTCCTTGTAACATTTCCGCCGCAGAAATGTTACGATCACCTGCTTCTTGCCCTTGGCCTCCTTGATTCTAAGTGGGGCCAGGCTCGTACCAATAATCAAGGTTTCACTATAGCGCAAGGTGAAGTGGCGCGACACAACCCACGACCGAGCCACGTCCGGCCTGGATGCCGTCTCGGAAGCCCACTTTGCCAGGGCGCGCGTGTCTCCTGGCGAAGCCCTCAACTTCACACGGCGAGTCGCCGGATCCGTGGCCTTCTCAGCGCCCCGAATCAAGCGGGAAGTGTCCGCCAAAGGACCTGGTGAACTTTTCAACCAAGCCAACACTGTTCGAAGACGAGACACATACTGCGCCAACGAAGCTCCGCTCCGAAAGAGAGACACGAAGCAATCCAAGATGCACTCCTGAGGGGGCCAAGGCTCCACGCGCACCGTAGCCGCTGCCTGTCCCCACAAAACCACGGCAGACGCATACCCCAAGGCACTTTTTCGCCAGCCTTGAAACTCAATCCAGCATGCCCGCTCCGCGAAGACGGCGGCGGGAGCGGGGCTTCGTTGAGCTTCGCGAGCTTCAGCTGTTGGCGCCTGGCCAGGCATGTCCACGGGCGGCTCTGGCACTTTGTGGAGCACGCGTATGGCGTGTGCCAGTACCGGCGGCGGGGGGACACAACCCGATTGCCTTGCAGCCACTACCAGTCGCAATGCTGCGAGCGCTTGCGCCATTTCTTCGGCTGACGCCGAGGCTGGCGCAGCTGGACCCGCCAATGAACGCTCACGGCTGTGAGGCTGGCGGTCCGTCTGCGATTCCTGCACCGCTGGCTGCTGCATCCCCCTATCCGCTCGACCACAGAACAACAGAAAAACCTTGACGATGGCAACGTCCAGCTGGCCCAGAGCAGGCCAAACCTCCTGCGCCTCGAAAGCGTCCAACGAGCCAAAATCACTGAAGGAAGTCGCGCCGTCGCGTTGCAGACTTGCTGCAATGCCGTCCGCGTCATGGACGTCCTGCTTCGCGGCGCCACCGGCCCTCTGAAGCACGCTCGCCAATTCACCGCGCCAGCGATCCGCAGGATGGCCAGGACGTGGAAGGGAAGCGCCAGGCGGCAGTGCTGGCTCGCTGGCCTCAGGAAGCCCCTCTCGTAAGCGCTGCCATCGCGCCCGCTCTGCGTTGACAAAACTCAACGCCATGTGCCGGCCTGCAACCCGCAGAGCCGAAGGCTACGGAAGACAAAGCAGAAGTGCCAGGCAGAAGCCGCACGTGGAAAACTGAGTGCGCCTGCGCTGCGCATATTTTCCCTCCGCGGACACCCAGCCATTGCCGCCTTAGCTGTCCCAGGGGAGCGCTGGCCAACGCCAAGCCGTCTCCCGGAAAGACAAGCTGTCTAGTTCAGCGCGGCTCTGCTCTGCTTTACTTACGCGAGTAGGCCCATCTGCCAGATTCAACGCAGAAGGGACATAATGAGCGTGCATAAGCACACTTGCTGCAGCTAGATCGAACCAGATGGTGCCCAAAACTGCGTTGAGATCAGGCTGCCGGGAACTGCCACGCAAAAGTGCGCTCAACGCCGCTGTGTTGTCGATGAACACAATGAGCTCTGGTGACTCGACTCCTTGCTCCAGGAAAAGCCGCACGCCGCACAATGCTGCCAGTAATTCCCAGAGGGTCACCTGCGTGCGCCTGGGCCGAGCCCAAGCCCAAGCTCTAGACGGAATCTCTGCTGCCGCCCAGACACGCTTTGACGGAGTTTGAAGCACTACAGCCAAGTTCCCTCCGCCAGTGGCGTCAGTGTACAGGATGCACCTCTGGAGCGGAGGTTGGCTGAACCGCACGAAAACGGAAGGGTCAGAACTTAAAAACCGTTCCCACCACTGCAGAGCATTGCGCACGCGAGCTGCCAGCGCACGTTTCCGTTGGCTGCTCTGCCAGAAGAGCGGTGCCAGAAAAACTCTCGCACCGCGGCCAAAAACCGCTGTGGCCCCCCAGCTAAGGCGACCAGCAAGTTTAGCAGCCTCTGCTGGCGCCAACGCGTCACTACGCAAAGCATCGCGAATTTGCTGGAGCCACTTATTTTTCTTCTCGCACCCAATCCAAAACCAAATGCCCTCCAGGCAGGCCTTCGCCTCTACGCCTAACACGGTCATTTGTGTCGCCTCAGCAACTGCTTTGGATTCATCTAGCAGCCAGCCAAGCAAGTCCACGATCACTGTGCGCGCCAACCCCGCCGACCCTCGCGGACCCACCAAAGATCCGGGATCCGCGGTGCTCGCGCACGCATCTGCGCCGAACAAATCGTCGACGAAACGCGGATAAGCAAGCAGAAATATACGGGCCAAAATTGCTTGCACCGCGCTACCGAATCGATGCCACGCAAACACAGAAGCCGCCGCGCCAAAAGGACAAGAGAGCAACTGTAATCCCTTGTCCTGCTGCGCAGCACTACTCCACGTGGCAACTGAAAACCGGAGATGGTTCTCCTGCACAGGAAGCGTCTTGAACGCACTCTTAAAATCATCCTTGCGGAAGAGCAGAGGCGAACCCCCCTTTGCAGCGTCAAAACAAGCCCGGGCCACACCAACAAGTGTATCGAGCGTGTCGTGACGCATTTCCTCTGGAATGCAAGTGGCAGAATTGAGACCGTTGCCACTGAAATCGTCGATCAGACGTACTTTCCTATTCCTCTGCCCGGCACGTTCCCGCCAACCTTCGTCGACAGGGAAGCTGACTGCAAGCAAAGCATCTACGGCGGAAAGCTTTACCCAAAAAGCTTTCCTCTGCGCAACCTCTTCTTTGCATTTGTTCTCAAACGCCTCCTCTACCGCGGGGCACAGCGACGTGCGGGCCCACACCTTGCACAAAGTGTCGGCGTTGATAGCGCCCACCGAAGATTCCAGCGCACTTACGGCCACTGGTTCGGACACGTGCCGCTTCGGAGGCATCATACCGGAAGGATTCAACCTACCTACGATCGGAAACCCGAAAGCTAAGTTATGTACAAGCTCTTTATCTGGCCGCGCGATGCTCTCGAGCATCTCCGCGAGAAGCAGTAGATTCTTCCCCGGCCCTACCAGCTGCTGCACGTGCAGCGGTAATCCCCGCAGAATTTGCTCCCAGGGGACAGCCAGGTCACGTTTCCGCCCCTGCCAGTACTCTAAAGCGTCAGCGCGCCATCTATGCAAAGCCCCCGGGCTGAGAGCCGAGGATTTTTGAATTGCATCCTGCAGCAAAGGGGGCAAGCAGCCCTCACGCGCGACGTGCGGCAAAGACTGCGCCCATTTAAAATGCGCCGCAGGTGTCATAGCAGACCGGGCGTCCCGATCCTGTAGCAGAGCATGCACGGCCGAACGGATCTCGACAAGAAAATCCTTTCCACCACTACATGGAAACTCGATTGTTTCCTCTGTACCCTGAGAAAAGCTCCCGTCGGAAACCTCGCTCAGTTGTTCCTCCACGTCTGTGTCGGGGAATCGTCCTTCCCCTCACTTGTTCCACCACTTGTCCTGCCAGGACTTGTTGCCCTGGTTGTTGCCATGGCCGCCCTTGCCTCCCTTGCCGTTGGAGTTGCCGCCGTTGCCAGAGCGCTTTGGCGACCTGGACCTCTTCTTCTTGGGGGTGCTCGGCGCGGGCCCAGCCCCTTTGTGCGCCTTGCCCTGGCCCTTCGGCGCCGCCCCGCTGGAGCTGGCATTGCCCCAGCCTCCGTAACCAGAGCTGCTGCCACCGTAGGTCCGGGAGCCTCCGCCGTGCTGCGCCTGGCCAGTGGTCGCCCGGCCGGTGGTCTCCTTCATCTTCTGAGATACTTTATCTTTGGCCTTCCGGGCCATGTCCTCGTCGAGCACGTTGAAGTAGTGCGAAAGCCGGTCCTCGCCTCGCTCGAGCGAGCGCGCCATCGCCTTACGCTGCAAGATGTCGTACTGATAAGCCGTCCGGACCCCGCCGTGTTCCTCAGCTATGTGGGTCAGATTGAACAGGTAAGCCAAAAGCTCCGTGGACGAGCACGCTTTCATCAGCACGCACTTCATCCCCCACTGGAACACGTGACCCATGAACGTAGCGTAGCTCTGATAATCGAGCTTCAACTCGTCCGCTCGGGCTTTCTTGTCGTCGAGCACATGCTTGAGCTTTTCCTCGATAGATGAACCAGTCGGTGGCGCAGCCACGACAGGCGTGCGCGACCATTCCGGTCGGTGGTGCGTCTGCAGACACTCACCGTCCGCGCTGCCGATCCACTTGCGCTGCTTCTCGGCGGCCACTTTGCCAGCATGCTCGAATTTGGCCAAGGTTTCTTCTGAAGGGAGCCCATCCGACGGGAAGTGCGCCAAACCCATTTCTTGGATCCGCTTGGCCAAATCGAAGGACAAACCCTTCTTTGCAGAGCCCGCCGCGGCCGTGTGAGACGTCGCCTGGACGAACTGCTGCATGGCATTGGCGAACACCGAGACCCCTGCAGCATCCGAATCCGAAGCCATCTTCATCTTGGACTGAAACCTACCCTGCGCACGCAGAGCCAGCGACAGCATAGCAGGCGTCAGAACAAATTCTTTCCAACCCTCAGGGCCGGAAGAGGCGAACGGCTTGTCGTGGAGCACCAAGCCAGTCTTGAGGGAGTCGCGGATGAAGTCGTCTGCGTAATCCTCCATCTGGACGCCCTGCACGACCTCTGCCATGGCACGCGCCGTGCCCGTGTAAAAGCGAAGGTCATGTTTAGCCTTGGCGTTTTCGTCTACAGAGCAGACGAACTTGGCGAACTCCAAAATATCTTCTGTGGAAGCGCCTGCGAATGCTCCCTGCGGGAGGCCGGCGAGGTCCGAGCTGATCTCATCTGCTGAGAACGAAGCCATGCCGCAGCAGTACAGGACAGGAGCCTGCAGGTGATCTGCAACGCAGCTGCTGCACAGTAGCACTTGAGTGTGTGATTTGCCTGAGCCCACACAGCCACGGTGCTGCATGCTTGCGCGCATAACAACAATGACCGGCTGCAACGGATCATGACCGATACTGCTGTTGCACCGGAACATGGGCGCACGCAACGTTGCAGCCCCAGAGAGCCCGCACCTGCGTCCCGCAACCAGTTTTTCGAACGCGCCCAGCTGCCACCGACGGCGCGCCAGCGGCTAGAGCCACACCCAGCAAGAAGGAGGGAAAGAAGAGAGTCCTCCGCTCCGCTCCGCCTCCGACGGCACCAACTCGCACAGTGACGCTGCTGCGCATCCCGGCGACCCCCCTTTGACGTTTATCGCGGCCAGGGGGGCCACTCGGGTCACCCTTGCGCGAAACCATGCAAGCTACAGCGGTGCCACGCCAATCCCAGTCGAACCCCTTTGACCGCCGAGCGGCCAGGGGAGCCACATGGGTCTCCCTGCACCTCCCCCTCCGCCAGGCCGGGTCAGAGCAAGGAGAGAGGAATTTTGAGCGTAACGAGGCCTGTTTTGGCCAAGTAACCTCACGCGAGGGGGCTTCCGCTCATCCCACGCTACTTCGGCTGACCATCGCCGGACATTTTTCCGGGTTGCCCGAAAAAAATGCACCAAGCAAATCCTTCCGCAGTGGATCGAATTTTCAGGGGCCGGAGCCCAAATTTCACGAGCCACACCAGAATTTAATTCTGAGTTCCCTGTTGAAGGGGCGTCAGCATGGATATTCCGATTACGCGCCGTTTGGGACGCGGGCCCCCCCGGAGTCGGTCGAGGACGGGCGTGCCGCACAAGTGCACAGCACCCCCCCGCCCCCGTTGTGTGCAGGTGGGGGGTTAGCCAATGCCCCCCCGTCAAGGACTAGCTTCTGCCGCCTGCACACATCCGACCCGGAGTGCCCAAGAGTGTCCGTAGACCCTCTCTCTGGTTTGTGCGGCATGCAAGCCCAAAATGCGACTATTAGGCGCGCAGGCGCCCCCGACGCACGAATTTGCAGTCGGACTGCGAAGGTGGACGTGCCAGGCTCCACCATGGGCACGGAGCCCAGAACGCAGAACCGGACGCGCAAACGCCCCCCCAGCGCAAAACAGAGCCCACAGTCCAAACCTGGACGGTTGGACGCCAAACCGCGGAGAAGAGCCCAAACTGCCACACTGGACGCACGCTTTCCCAGGAGGCGAACTTGCGCACATGCGCCCACGGACGCGCCTGCGCACAAGACTGCACAGAGTGCAATCCGAGGCGCGCGTGCGGCTCGGCGCGCACCAGGCACTGCGAAGGGCTTTCGGACGCCCTGCCCTGGGCGCGCTTGGCTCCCGCATGGAACTGGGCTCTGCAGCGCGAGTCAGAGCGAACTGGACACCCGGGCCCATGAGCGCGCCAAAACCGCACAGAATGCAAAACTGGATGCCTGGGTGGGTTGGGGAGCGCATCCGCGCCCTCACCGCAAACGCCGAGCGCCCCAGCCTCGAGACCGCGGAACCGAACACGGAGCGCGCGGACGTCCCAGAGCGCAAATACGAGCACAAACTGCAAACCCATGTGCACCCGGCCGCGCCTCTGAGCCGAATTGCCACTAACTGGGGGGCCGACGCCCGCAATGCAGCAACAGACGCTCCTGCGCAAGAAACCGTGACATTGGGGCAGCCCTGTAGGACGCTTTGCGCTCCCAAAGACGCAACTGCGCCTGAGTGCGCCGGCGCGACTGCGCCCACTGCGCCGGGACGCCTCCGAACGCACACGCGCCCGCGAGCCCACATGACGCGCGCTTCCCGCCTCGCGGCAAAAGCCACCATGTGGCCGAAAATGCGGAGCAGCGTGCCCTGCCAGGTTGCTAGCAGCCAAACCCCAGGGAAAGGCGGAGCGCCGAACAGTTTGCCGAAGGGCAGGGACTGCTTGCAGCTAACGCTGCGAACAGGGGTCATCGGCATTGCCCTTGCCAGGTTGCCACGCCCAAGCCGTGCACAGGGGTCCTCGGCATTGCCCATGTCAGGTTGCCTCGCCCATGGCTGAGATGAGAATCATCGGCATTGCCCATGTCAGGTTGCCTCCTCTCCATCTCGCCGGCAAAACCTGCGACGAGGAGCGCCAGCAAAACCGAACACCGAGCAGCCGGCACCAAGAAGACCGCCCCCAGCGGCCCACCGAGGGAGCGCGCCGCCAGTGACCAACACCGCGGGCACCATGGCCGCGAGCACACGGCCACCGAGCCCCCGAAAGGGAACTGCGGCGCCACCGCCCCCAAGGGCAAAGACGACGACGACGCCGACGACAGACAGACAGACAGACAGACGGACAGACAGACAGACAGACAGACAGACAGACAGACAGACAGACAGACAGACAGACAGACCAACGGCCCAGAGAGACCGACGGACAACCGCGACCTCACCGAGGCCCCCAGGCGCGTGAGAAGCAACACCGCCGACGGGAAGCGCCGCCAGGCACCACCAGCTCCACCAGGAGCACCCACCTTGGGATAAGGCGAGTGAGCAAAGAAGCGGAGGAGTACATGGACAACTCCGGCCGCTCGTTGTTTTCTCGCGCTGAAAACGCTACGCGTTTTCGCGCGGATGCACTGTGGCCTGGGCGCGCGCGGCCTCGTCGGGGCGACGCTCTGGCGGGCCGGCGCGCCCTCCTGCGGGCCGCGGGCGTTGGTCGCCTGGGGCCTGGGACGTCCTCGTCCTGCCCGTGGGTGTCTGCTGGCACCGCGGGGTGGGCCTCGTGGCGTGGGTGTTTTCTTTCCCCGCCCGCCCTCCCTGGGTTGCGCTCCGCTGGCTGGGCGTCCTGAGGCTCTCTCTCTCAGGTTGGCGCCAGCCAGCTGCACGTGTTTGTCGTGCCCAACGTCCGTGCGGGAGCGCACGCAGCATAGTGCTGCGACGTATAATTTTCCCGGCGCGGCCGGCTTTCCCGCCCGCCCTCCCTGGGGTGTCTTGTGTGCTAGCCGGGCTGGGTCTCGAGGGCTCCTTGGGGTCTCTCGTGCTCCCCTGCCCGGCTGCACGCTGTGTGTCGCCCAACGGTCCGTGCGAGCGCACAGGACCATCCCAGAGGAGAGCGGCCGCACGAGAATCTTCCCTGTCCTTGGCTCACTGCCTGGCAGTGCCTCCGCGGCGCGGCGGATCCTCGCATCTCACGGCCGGTGGCCTCGCAGAGGCTGGCGTACTTCGCAGTGCCTCCGCGGCGCGGCGGATCCTCGCATCTCACAGCCGGTGGCTTCGCAGAGGCTGGCGTACTTCGCGTGGGGCTGCCACGTTGTCCTCCTGTCCTCTTCCTTTATTGGTTGGTTGATTGGCACGCTGCCCCGGCCGTGCTCGGCGCTGGAGTGCGGTAGCGAGTTGTGGCTGTCCTTCCCGGCAGGTGCCGAAAATCTCTGCGTGCGGTTAGCGCAGAAGAAGCAGGCCGGCGCCCCCCGCACCTGCGTTGGGCTGAGGAGGGCTGAGGAGACACACGGCGCCGCCAGGCTGGTCCCGACTGGAATACCCCAAGGGCCCAGCCTGGCAGGGGGCACCGCGCCCGCTAACCGCACAACAAACCCAGGGTGGCACGAGGGTGGGCTTTCGAAAATGAGCACGCCCGTCCTGCGGGCCAGAGACACGCCCGTCCTGCGGGCCAGAGAAAGCATTTCTCGACCACGCCCGTCCTGCGGGCCAGACACCACGGAAGCCCGCCAACGACGAGCAGCGAAGCGCATTTATCGTCGCGCAACCACGCACCACCAAGGCACGGCCCCCCGAGGCCGCGCCGCGAAGCGCGACAACCTTCGCCCCCGCGCGCGCACAACCGCCAACCAGCCAGCCGGAGAAGCGAGGAGAGGAGACGACATGGCATCCCCACGCCGCGGTCCGCCAGCCGCGCGCGGCCCCAGCTTATTAGCACAGAGGGGACCCCCCCAATCCGCCGTGCCACAAGGGCACTGCCAGGCAGTGAGGCCGAGAGGCCAAGAGGCGGAGAGGCCACGAGCAACCTCCCTGGAGATTTTCTTACCCCCTAAAGGTTCTTTCGTGGGGAGGAAAATCGGCGTTTCGGCCGTAGTTTCCCACGGTTGGTCGTTTGGTCCGTTTGGGGAGTTTCATGGTTTCCTCATGGCCTGGTTGGCTCCAGTAGGAGCGGCGGCGTTGGCGCGTGTCGTCGGGGCTCTGTGGTTTGCCGCCCGGCGCGGGGGCGGGGTAGCAAGTTCCCGGCGTCCTCGTCGCCACGTTCGCCGTGGCTACGCAGGCGCGCTCCTGGCTGACTTGGTCTGTCCAGTGCGCGTGCCTCGTCGGTCCCTGCGGGGTGTGCCGCGGCTCGGCCGGGCTGGGGCTCTGGGCCCCGGCGGCTTTGATGCTTCCCCGTCGGGTCTGTTACGGCGCGGCTGGCGGGAGGGGCACATTGCATTGCATGCCCAGCTGGGTCCGCCACGGTCCGGCCAGCTGAGCCTCCCCGTCGGGTCCACTACGGTCCGGCCGGCGGGGAGGGGTCCCACGTTGCATTGCAATGCCCAGCTGGGTCCGCTACGGTCCGGCCAGCTGGGCCTCCCCGTCGGGTCCGCTACGGTCGGGCCGGCGGGGAGGGTCCCACGTTGCATTGCAATGCCCAGCTGGGTCCGCTACGGTCCGGCCAGCTGGGCCTCCCCGTCGGGTCCGCTACGGTCCGGCCGGCGGGGAGGGGTTCTTGTATTGCATGCCCAGCTGGGTCCGCTACGGTCCGGCCAGCTGGGCGTCCCGTCGGGTCTGCTACAGTCCGGCTGGCGGGAGGGGCTCCCGAATTGCATGCCCAGCTGGGTCCGCCACGGTCTGGCCAGCTGGGCTTCCCCGTCGCGTCCGTTTCGGTCCGTCCGGCGGGGGGGGGGCTCCCACATTGCATGCGCAGCTGGGTCTCTTTCGGCGCGGCCAGCTGGGCTTCCCCGTCGGGTCCGCCAGGGTCCAGGCAGCGGCATGGCAGTACCCAGCTGTGTCCGCTTTGGATCCCCATACGGACGGGCAGGCAGGTTCACATTGCAGGCTTACTCCGCTGCGTCTCCAACGGGGCCTCCTGGTCGGGTCCGTTGCTGTCCGGCACAGGACGTGCATGGGCAGCTGGGTGTGCGACGGCCCCTGCTAGCGGGTCGTTGCTGGCCAGGTGACGCCCCGTGGTGCGCCCCAGAGGCGCGTTGTTGTCGCAGCCTGCGCTTTCTGCCCCACGTTGCAAGGTGCCCCAGGGTAGCATTCACAGCGTTTCCGCCAGTTTCTGGCCTGGGTACGCCTCTGCGGTTCTGGGTCTGGCGCGAAGGCTTCAGGCATCTGCGAACGCAAATTCGCGATTTGCAATTCCAGTGTTGCCGACGCTCCAGATTTCGTTCAGGGCGCCGTTTTGTTGCACTCGCGCTTCCAGGTCCATACTTGAGTGATTTGGCAGTTTCTGACCTGCCTGGGAGAGGTTGCACTTGTGTGCGACACTCTGTGCGCGAGGACGGCGCGAGCCAGAAAGACGGGCTACGGACACTCTGGGCACTCGTGGTCGGATGTGTGCAGGCGGCAGAAGCTAGTCCTTGATGGGGGGGCATTGGCTAACCCCCCACCTGCACACAACGGGGGCGGGAGTGCTTTGCACTTGTGCAGCACTCCCGTTCTCGACCGACCCCGGGGGGCCTGCGTCCCAAATGGCGCGTCATTGCAATATCCATGCTGACGCCCTTTCACCAGAGAACTCAGAATTAAATTCTGGTGTAGCTCGTGAAATTTGGGCTCGGGCAATTGGAAATTCGGTCCACTGCGGACGGATTTCTCAGGCGCAATTTTCGGGCAGTCCGAAAAATTTCAGGGCGACGACGTTCGTCCGCATTAGCGTGGGATGAGCGGAAGCCCCCTCGCGCGCAGCCATCTTGGCCAAAACGGCCTCGGTACGCTCAAAATGGCTCCCTCCTCACTCTGGCCCGGCGGAGGGGGAGGAGCAGGGAGACCCATGTAGTTCCCCTGGCCGCAGAGCGGTCAAAGGGGTTCGACTGGGATCGGCGTGGCACTGCTGTAGCTTGCATGGTTTCGCATGAGGTGACCCGAGTGGCCCCCCTGGCCGCGATAAACGTCAAAGGGGGGTCGCCGGGATGTGCGGCGGCGAGAGCTGTGCGACTTTGCGTCCAGGGTCGGCGGAGCGGAGCGGAGGACTCTCTCACCTCCCCTCCTTCGTGCTGGGGCTCAAGCGCCGGACGTGCCGTTGTGACAGCTGGACGCGATCGGAAAACTGGCTGCTGGACGCAGGTGGGAGTGCTCTTGGGGCAGGAACGTAATGGGCGCCCATGTCCCACAGAGGGATGGACGTGTCAGTCACGATCCGTTGCCATAGGCTCCAGGCATTGTCGACGTTACCCCGTGTTTCCTACACGCGTCCGCCTTGCTTGTGTCGAGTGTGCCCGAGAGGTCATGCCACTCGAGTCAGCAGCCGTGCAGGCCTTGGTGGCCACCGTGCCCGAAGGCAAGTTCTTGGCCCTGTCCGGTGCCGATATGGAAAAGTGGATCCAGTTCGTCGCGGACGCAAACGAGCCCACGCGCCACCCAGAACTCTTCTATGGAAGTGTGGCGCGCCTCCTCGCGGAACACATGGGCTCGGCAGTCCCAGCGGATTATGCAGACGCGCAGATGCGCACATTTGTCATCGATGGTTTCCGCGCCGGGGCCAAGCCCTTCGAGGGAGATGGCGACACGCAGTGGAAAGACGTCAAGATCACGCCAGCGCACGTGGCAGCTGCTTTGAAGGTGCAAAGTGCTGCTGCTGCTCTGGACAAGCGTGTCGCGGACGGGCGCCCCGCCAGTGGGCCACCAGCTGATGGCTTGGCCCAGGCCATCGAAGCCCTCGCAAAGGCAACAAAGGACAGAGAACAACCCAAGAAAGAATACTTGAGTTTCAATCTCAAGGACCGCCTTGGTGAGCTTGGTCTCAGTTGCTTGCCAAAGGATATGATCCCCTCAGAGGAGTCACTGCTTCGGTTGGAAAAGGCAAGCAAGGTTGCCCGAGAGCAGGGGAGGCTGTACATTGGCTCAGCAGAGGGCGAGGACCTGCAAACGTCGTTTCGGCCTTCGTGGTCCCGCACGCCGAAGATCGACGTCACTGTCGGCGATGGAACCTTCGAGGAGAAATTGCGGAGCGCAATGGAGGCAAAGAAAGTCAGGTCCATGGAAGATAAGACGGCTTACCTTGGGTTTGCGACGTTCTATGGCCACATCCTCGATTGGGGTGTCAAGATGGTCCTCACGAAGGTCATCACAGCCGCCCAGTTGCTCGCTTACCAGATGGTGCTCACTCGAGTTGCTGAGGAATACGGAGGTTTTCGTGTGTGCACGCACTACGACTTGCTGCTGAGGCAGAAACTTGCCCGCGCATTGGAGCGGGAAGAAAACGATCAGATCGGGAAGCTTCTGGGCGACTTGGACAGAGATGTGCTGGCCGACGCCAAGAACATCGCTGAGAAGCGTGTTTCAGAAGTTGCGAGGGCAGCTAATAAAGTGAGCCAGAGCTCAAGCTCGCAGCAGTCACAGGCAACACCAGGGAAGGGCACCGGCAAAGGCCCTGCCAAGAGCAAGGGGGCAACCCACCCCGCGAACGTCGGCCGCCAGGTGCGTTCCCCAGCGCGGAGGTCTCGCAGTCCGAAAGGAGGCCCCGCATCTAGCTGGAGCTCTCAGAAGTGGGACAACAAGAAGTGGGACAAGAAGTGGGACACCAAGAAGTGAGAGGATTCCGGCTCAGGCCGCGAATCGTCCGAGGATCCCTCGGGCACACTTTTGAATGCGAGTGGATTTGCCACCGATTTTGACGAATTGCGAGCTGAAGTGAACAGTTTGCTGCAAGATGTACATAGACTTAGCTGCATGGCACCGAGCCATAGATTGGGCGCGCGGTCTCCCTCCTAGTGCAGGTACTTTGCGCCTGCGCGGATAGACGCAGTCGACCGCCCTCTACGAGTGCGGGCCCAGGCGCGACCTGCATGATTTTCGTGCTTCTGCTTTAGCTTTCTGGCGCGAGCGCAAGCGTGTGACGGACAGGGAATGGCAATGGGAGTTTACCAAGCTCCCACAGCACGTGCAAGCTGTTCTAGGTCCGGATAAAAACTTGCGGTTGCTGGCAGAGATGCTGGAGGCATCTGGGCATTCTGACGCCAAATTAGTGGCAGATTTGGCAGCGGGTTTTAAGCTGACCGGGGTGATTCCTCCGAGCGGCACGCTGCCGACATGTGCACCTGACGCGCCTTTGCCTTTGGACTTGCTGTGGGCGCGCGCGCCCGCGACCAACGCGAAGCTGATTTTGAGGGCTGCTTCTTCTACCTTGATAGATGAAGAAGCGGCCGCAGCTTTGCGTGCGCAAACCGAAAGCGAGGTCGCAGCAGGCAAAGCAAGGTGGGTGCCACTGTCCGCTGCTTTAGACGACGTCGTTTGCTCCCCCCGCTTTGGAGTAGACGAAGGTTGGAAAGTGAAGCGCGGCGCTGTCGTCCGGGCAGTCCGCGCCATTGATGATTTCCACGCTTCGGGAATCAACGAAGCAACCCAGGTGTCGGAGCGCATTTGTTATGATGATCTTGACACTTTGGTTGCGGTAGGCCAACTTGTCCGGCAGAACAGCCCCGGACCGCTGCGCTTGCGGAAGGATGACGTTGTCGGCGCGTATAAAACTTTGCCCATACGGACAGTGCACTTGCCGTATGCTGTGGCTGTTACAGAAGACGCGGCGTGCACAGGCGTCGCGTTGCAGCTTTTCTCCTGCCCATTTGGGGCGCTTTCAAGTGTGCACTCCTGGCACCGCGTGGGCTTTGCGATCCAGCACGTGCTGGCGCACCTTTTTCGCATATTCTATCCACGCTTTGTTGATGATTTCTTTAGCATTGATCGTGAAACGCCAGACGACACCAGCCTCACAGGGCCGTCAGGCACCGCCGTCCTCGCGCGCGAAGTCGTGCAGGGATTGCTTGGGTGGCAACTGGACGAGGCCAAGAGCGTCACAGCTGCCAGCGACGCAACTGTTCTCGGCATCCACGTCGTGTTGGATGAAGAAGGAGAGCAGTTCGTGTTCACGGTGCCAAGTCAGAAATGCTCTCAATGGGTTGCAGAAATTGAAGCAATCCTAGCTGTAGGCGTGCTCACACCAGCAGCGGCGCAGAAACTGGCTGGCAAATTGAGCTGGGGGGCGACTATGGTGTTTGGCAAAAGCGCGAGGGTTTACCTCGCAGCTTTGTTTCACCATTCGGCGCGGCGATCCTCGAGGCTGTCCTCGCGTTTGCGCCGCGCTCTGCAATGGTGGCTGCGTTTTCTGCATTCGGAGCCTCGCCGTGCAATTCCCTATGCGCCATCGTTGCGTCCGCGTGTCATTTTGTACACCGATGCAGCGGGGTGTGGGGCTCTCGCGTGGGTGCTGGCGCACGATGATTTTAAAGTTTTTGCTCGTGCTTGGGTGCCCCGGTGGCTTCGCAACAGGGTGAGGCCTCGCCGACAGCAAATCGGCACGTGGGAGCTGATAGCCGCGGTGTGTGGATTATGGCACGCTTTCTCGCAACTGCCACATGCGCTGGAGATTTTTCTTTTCGTGGATTCCAATCCAGCGTTGGGCGCGCTCGTCAGGGGCACGTCGAGGCAGGTCGACTGGAACGCGTTAGTGACATCGATCTGGTTTGCTGCGGCGCAGCGAGCCGACATTCTCTGTCCGTTCAGAGTGCCGTCGGCCCAAAATTTAGCAGACGCCCCGTCTCGCGCCCACGAAGACCCTGCAAAACTTGATGTTTTATTCGAGCTGGGTTTCAAGGAAACCCAGTGGCAGTGGCCAGAGTGCGGGGTGTGGGACGAGCTGCGGCGACAGAGTTGTCGCGAGTGCAAAAAAAAAAAGGAACCTGTGTGGGCGCTCCAGAGGTCCAGAGGTTCTGGCGCTTTCGGCGGGTTCCCCTGGGCCCTGACGGTGGCCCCAACAGTTGCCCCAGCAGGTCTGTGTTGTGGTCGCCCCTTCTGGTTGCCCCAGCAGTTGCCCCAGCGGTTGCCCCAGCAAGTTGGGCAACCCAGTGTCTTTGTGTGTTTTTGTCTCTTCGTTGTGTTCTTGGTAGGCAGGCTTCTGACGCTGCAGGCACCAATAGGACTCCAATGGAGACCCCTTCGTGGCCCAACAGGTATTTCTACCGACGAACAGCGCCCGCGGGGACCCGCGCCGGAGCGAGGGGTGGTGACGGCCTTGGGGCGCGCCTGTCAGTAGCCGCGGGGGCCCAAGCGTTTTGCTATGGCCTTGCAGTTCATCAATGCTTCCCGCCGCCGTTGCCGGGGCGACGAGGAACAACCTTGCGTGCAGGGCGTGGAGATCCCGTCGGACCTCAGCGAGTGGTTCCACAGCGTTCTGGCTGGGACACCACCGTCGTGCCACCCGCCGTCGGCCAACCTAGTGTTGCAAGCTTTGGCAGACAACGGCGCGGTTCACGGGAGCGACTTCCACGGCACGGCGCTGGACGAGTTGCGGGGAATATGGCCCCCGCTAGCTGGGCTATCCGACGAGTTTCTGCGGGCAATGGTGTGGCACGCGTCCAGGTGTCGCAGTTCAGCACTTGCACCTGCGCCTGCGCATACCCGTGCTGCCAGCGGCGCCAAACGGTGCAGGCTAGCGGAGGAGTGCAGCGTGCCGGCGCCGACGCTGGCACGGCGGTCCGCGGGGCCTACCGCTGGCGAAATTTCGGCAGCCGTTGAAGTATTGGCGCAGGCGCGTGCCCAGAGAATGGCGCCGCCAGCAGAGGCTCTTGCTCGGGCCATTTCTGTTGTATGCAGAGTGGATGGTCCTCTGTTGCCGCCCGTCGCTGCGGAGTTGGCTCTTCCATCAAGTCGTGCAACTTGGTTGGCGCAAGTCCCTGCGGAGACACGCGCGCCCATTCTACGGAACCAGTTGTTGCTTCAGGAATTGGAGAACTGGAGACAGAGTGGGGCGGGGTATGCGTCCGCCATCCGCTTGTGGGGCAAACTCGCGGCGGCGACGGAGGTGCCAGAGTGGCCGCCTGACCAGGTAGTGCTGGCAGCGCTGGCGTTCGCCGTGCCGCGCGCTTCCACGCTTTCCCGGTATTGCTCCCACCTGCGGTCTACGTTGCGGTTTCTACAGACGCCTCTGGGGGCTCTTGCTGACACGAGTGCCCTCGTCAGGGGCGCCATGAAAAGCCACGGTGCGGTGCCTCGTTTCAAGGCCAGCGCGTCGGCGAAGCAGGTGCAGGAGCTTGCTGAGTACGCTCGGGACGTGCTGCATGACGCGGAGCTGGCCGACAGCTGGGTGGTGGCCAGACATTTCACGCTGCGCTACGGGTGTGAAGTGTTGAAGCTCGGGACGTCTGTATTGCATTCTGAGATAGTGTGCCGTGCGCGCGGAGGCACGCCAGAGGTCACGATAATATTCCACAAGCGGAAAATGCAGGCCAGAGCAGTTCATGTGGTGAGGCAGTGCGTGTGCCGAGCGTGTGGTCCAGCATTGTGTGGGGTGTGCGTCCTGCGCAGACGCAGTGAGGGCAGGCCGTGCTTCCCAACGTTGCGTTACGAGAATGCCTTAGCAGCCCTCAAAACCTCAGCGTTGGCGCTCGGCTTCCCGCGCGGAGCAGAATGGGGAACCCACTGCTTCCGCCGAGGGTGGGCCAACGATGCTCTACGGCAGGGCGGTGTGCCCGCGTTGTTTCACTCAGGTGGCTGGCGCGGATTAGCCGCGTTTGGCTACGCATCAGCGCAGACGAAAGGGGAAGTCGTGGCTGCAAAGTGGGCCGCTGATTTTTCGGATTCGTCAGACAGCGGCGTCGTGGACTGTTGAAAGGAAAAAGAATGATTCTGCCGCGTCGAGGCCAGCGCTTTTCCAACGGGCGCGTGTGTGAAGGCTCGGGCCGCCGACATTGGGGCCTGGAGTGACGGGCGAGTCGAGCCTCAACAATGGGCAGCTTCGCTTGGGGGCTTGCTCGCCCGTCACGCCGGCAGCGTCTTCTCCGCTGTCCCAATGCAGGCGCGCCCACCCCAACGGAGGCAGTGAGAAGATTTTCTTACCCCCTAAAGGTTCTTTCGTGGGGAGGAAAATCGGCGTTTCGGCCGTAGTTTCCCACGGTTGGTCGTTTGGTCCGTTTGGGGAGTTTCATGGTTTCCTCATGGCCTGGTTGGCTCCAGTAGGAGCGGCGGCGTTGGCGCGTGTCGTCGGGGCTCTGTGGTTTGCCGCCCGGCGCGGGGGCGGGGTAGCAAGTTCCCGGCGTCCTCGTCGCCACGTTCGCCGTGGCTACGCAGGCGCGCTCCTGGCTGACTTGGTCTGTCCAGTGCGCGTGCCTCGTCGGTCCCTGCGGGGTGTGCCGCGGCTCGGCCGGGCTGGGGCTCTGGGCCCCGGCGGCTTTGATGCTGCCGCTTTTGCCCTCCCGCCCTCCCTGGTCTGGTGGGTGTGGTTCGCTGCTGGCCGCACGGGCAGCGGTGTCTGGTTGGGGTGTGGGTTCGGCGTGTCGGGCAGCCTCGCTTGGGGGCTTGCTCGCCCGTCACGCCGGCAGCGTCTTCTCCGCTGTCCCAATGCAGGCGCGCCCACCCCAACGGAGGCAGTGAGAAAATTTTCCTGCCCCCCAAATCGCTTCGCGATTTGGGGGCGATGAAAATCTCTGCGTGCGGTCAGCACAGAAGAAGCAGGCCGGCGCCCCCCGCACCTGCGTTGGGCTGAGGAGACACACGGCGCCGCCAGGCTGGTCCCGACTGGAATACCCCAAGGGCCCACTGCATCCAGGAGGGCCGAGGCTGGCGGCAAGGAGCCGAAAGGCACCGTGAGAGCACAGGTGCGTCTCGCACGCTCTTTTTCCAGACAGCACCCACTGCATGCGAGCGTGCCTAGCCGCTCTCGCCGCCACTCGAGTCCGAGTGCTCCACCAGCCACTCCGCGGCGGCCACTTCGCCTCGGGCCTGCGCCGTAGCATACCCAAACGCAGCGAGCCCCTTCCAGCCGCCCGACCAGAACAGCGCAGACACGCCGCCGGCCCGGAGGGCATCGTTTGCGAATCCTCTGCGAAACGCGTGAGTGCCCCAGTGGAGAGCCTGCGGCAAAGCTAGCGCCACTGCACCAGCTTTTAAGAAGGCCAGCGCTTCAGAATACGAAATATGCCCAAATGGGACCGCGTGCTCCGCGCACGCCTCCTTCAAGGCACATACTCCGCATAAGATTTCTGCATCTCCAGAGCAGACGCACTTTCTCGCGACTTCAACGGGAACGCGGTAGCTCTTCCTCCGAGTGAACGTCACCGTGCACTGAGAATGACCATCGCGGCTGCTGAATTGAAAGGACGCCTTGCCTGAACCCAGAGCCAAAGTTTCGGAAGAATACCTCAAGCAAAAGTGGCGCGACACTGCCCAAGACAGGGCCAGATCACGACGCCCTGAGCGCGACGCCCACTGCATGAGCGCGCGTGTCTGCGACCCCGATGCCCAAATCTTCGGCCGTTGAAAAGCTGCACCAGCTTTTTCTGCTCCCCTCACGAGCCTCGCCGTGTCCGAGAGCTCGCCGGTTGATACCCGCAGCAGGTGGAGCACCGAACGAATGTGCGACACATATCGGCCCAGAGAGGCACTGCTGCGGAAGAGACCTGAGAAGACGCAGACCGTGGAATGCCCAGGTGGCCACGGCGCCTCTGTACTGATGGCGGCCGCCTCACCCCAGAGCTCTACTGCGCTGGCATACTGCGCGGCACTGCGGCGCCACCCACAGAATTCGAGCCAGACGGCGCGGATCTCGAACTCCATGGAGTCTGCTCCCGAATACCGCGCTCGCTTTGCAGCAGCCCGGGGCAACACTCTGTCTTCCTCGAATGGGGAATCCGGCAACTTCGCCATTTTCCGCTTCGCACCTTCTCTATCCAGACTTGGCAGACGCGAAGCGCGCAGGAGAAAAACTTCAATGCCACGAAGTGTGGCTCTTTTGGGGGTGCTGCATCTGCCACAGGCCACGGCAGCGTCTCCGCAAGGGAGAGCCACCTACCCCCCCGAAGGGAAGCGGATTGCGGCCAGCACGTTCGCCACGCGGGGAGGGCGGGAGGGACCGCGAGAAAAGCAGCCCAAACCAACCCAAGCCCGCGCGCGAGAAAAATAAGGAGCAAGGGAAAGCGAGAATGAAATAGCAAGACACGAGAAACACAGAAAGCACATCAGAATATCAGCTCGGAGCCGCTCTGCGCGAGCGGACGGCACCTGAGCGTCACAGGGTTGCTTGGTTGCGGAAAACTGAGCGCACGGTGCGCCAGCGCAGCGGCCGACCGCACACCGCGACCCAAGATGCACAGCTCCGTGCCGCTCTGCGCGAGCGGACGGCACCTGAGCGTCACAGGGTTGCTTGGTCGCGCAACTGAGCGCACGGTGCGACGGCGCGACGGCCGACCGCACACCGCGACCCAAGATGCACAGCTCCGTGCCGCTCTGCGCGAGCGGACAGCACCTGAGCGTCACAGGGTTGCTTGGTCCCGCAACTGAGCGCACGGTGCGCCCGCGCAGCGGCCGACCGCACACCGCGACCCAAGATGCACAGCTCCGTGCCGCTCTGCGCGAGCGGACGGCACCTGAGCGTCACAGGGTTGCTTGGTCGCGCAACTGAGCGCACGGTGCGCGGGCGCAGCGGCCGACCGCACACCGCGACCCAAGATGCAAAGCTCCATGCCGCTCTGCGCGAGCGGACGGCACCTGAGCGTCACAGGGTTGCTTGGTCCCGCGACTGAGCGCACGGTGCGCCGGCAGCGGCCGCGCACCGCGACCCAAGATGCACAGCACCATGCCGCTCTGCGCGAGCGGACGGCACCTGAGCGCCCCAGGATTGCTGAGTAATGAGCGACGAGGTCTGGCCCGAGCGCCCCAAGACAGAGAACGCGGGGACTGCGTCGACAGAGGACGTGGATCTCGGCTGCGTGGGGACGATCCGAACCCCAACCAGAGGGACCGCGAGACGCGCGGCAGCATCCCCTGGGCCTGCGCGCAAGGAATCCATCGATTCAAAAGCAATGGAAAAGTAACAGGAGGTAACTCTTGGACAGGCAATGATCACCCAGGAGAGAATCGATGCAAAGACGCTCCTGATCATCCAATGCCAACCAAACCAACCAGCCTGGAGCGAAGCAGATGGAGAACGAAGGGTGCCCGCGAAAACCTTGCTTCCCGAATGCACAGCCTCCTCAGAAGCTCCGCTTTCCGCTTCGCACCTTCTCTATCCAGACTTGGCAGACGCGAAGCGCGCAGGAGAAAAACTTCAATGCCACGAAGTGTGGCTCTTTTGGGGGTGCTGCATCTGCCACAGGCCACGGCAGCGTCTCCGCGAGGGAGAGCCACCTACCCCACAGAGGCAAAAGAAAGTTTGTGGATGCAGTATTTGAGTCAGCGGCTGAAGAGCCGCTGCCGCGGGCACCATTCGAGGCAAACTGCGTCCTCTGCACTGTTCCTCCGTGCAAAGGAAGTGGTTCGAACGCTGCTTGCACGGCACGGCGTGGTCTGCTCTCCTGCGCGAACAGGTAACATTCGAATGAGCGTTTCATTTGCTTGATCCAGTCCGGTGTTGTGAACGGATCCCTCAAAAGCTTCGCATGGACAGAAACTAGTGCGAAACAAGGCGGGGGCACGCTGCGCTGGTGCGATTGACGCGAAGCACCTGAGCGGCAGGCTTGCACGAAATGGCGTGAAGGCCCCAAGACCAACGGGCGACGAAAGCCAAATCGCAGGCAATTGCTAAGCATGCGCGGCGCAGGCGCGCGAATCGCGAAATCGAGAATGCGAGTCTGGACACCTTGGCGCCGGAAATCCGCGCTGAATCGAGGCTCGGAAAGCATTCCTGGGCGCGCCAGCGCCAGAAGCAGCGCAGGGGCCTGACCACTGAATGGCAACCTGGCAACCAGCGAATGCTCTGCTGCTGCGCGCTCATCAAAGACGCTGCGCCAGCACTGAAAGCACAGAGTGCAGTCTTAGCGAGCACGCGGAAGCGTAAATTGCGCTCGCGAATCTTCGGGGCACGCTGGCGCCAGAACCCAGGCCCCGTGCTCCAAATGCATTGCTGGCTGCGCAGGTGCAACGGACGGCGGCCGCGCGGGGCTGTTATCTGGAGCAGCACGCGCCACCTGCGCAAGGCCGGAGGTGCGAAGGGGCCAGACGGCGCAGCACCAATGGAGCGCTGCACGCGGTTGGCAACCGTGGCCAGGCGCTGCACTGCGCAAGGCAGGCGGGGTGCAGAATGACGCGCTGCCACAACCTCAGTGAGCACAGGGTGATAAGCCAAACGCTGCACTCGCGAGCGGGCTGCACTGCATGAGTTGCAATCTGAGCGCGTTAGCGCCAGAAAGGCGAAATTGACACGCCATTGCGAGCCTGGGCGGTGGGCGCTGGGCAACCGACTTCAGAATGCAATTCTGGGTGGAGCGCCTAGGGGGATGAACGTGCAGCCTGCGTCGAAAGTCCCACGCGGCGCGCAACACCTGAGCGTGACAGGGTTGCCTGGTGCATGGAACGCGGCGTGAACCCAGACTCCCAAGCAGGGCGTGGCCGCCGACTGGGCGCCATGAGCCTGTTGCGTCGAAACCTCCGCGCGGCTCAGAAGAAGAGCGCGCGGCACCTGAGTTGTTTCGAAAGAAGGTGGGCGCATACCCCCAGACAAAGAGCGGCCGCCGGCTTCGCGCCAGGAGCCTGCGTCGAGAGCTCCGCGCTGCTCAGACGAAGAGCGCGCGGCCCCGGGGATGGCACAAACCACGCAGCGCTGCCGCAGACACCCAAGTACGGAGCGGCCGCCAACTGCACCGCGAGCGTGCGTCAAAAGCTCCGCCCTCGTCTGATGAAGAGCGCGCGGCAAAACATGAGAAGCGCGCAGCACCTGAGGGTCACAGAGGGCCAGGAAGAAATCGTGAGTGGCGTGGCTGCAGACCTCCAAAGCAGGGAGCGCTGCGCGAGCCTGCTGCGCACCGCTCTGAAGAAGAGCGCGCGGCACCTGAGCTCACAGGGCTGCTTGGCAGGAGGCGCGCGGTTTGGCTGCAGACACCGCCTAGGAGGCGACCGCCAACTGTACGCCGAAGCCTGCGTCGAGAGCTCCGCGCCGCTCAGAAGAGGAGCGAGCGTGAGCGCCACAGGGCTGCTCGGCAGAAGGCACGCGGCGTGGGCGCGGCCCCCCAAAGCAGGGAGCGGCCGCCGCCTGTACACCACGGAGCCTTGCGTGTCGAAAGTCCGCGCTGTTCTGAAGAAGAGCGCGCGGCACATAAGCGCGACGAAAACGCTTGGCGGAAAACACGTGGCGCTGGGCGCTGGCGCAGACACCCAGACTGGGGAGCGCCCGCGCACTGTTTACCATACCGAAGAAATTGCGCCCGGCGGCGCTTGTGGGCGGGCAGAGCTGAATGATTCTGGGCGCCAATGGCGAATCTGAGCGCTCGGGCGCTGAGCATGCGAATCGGGCTCAGCATGCAAGTTCACGCGCGCTTTCGTTAGAATGGCCAAAATCATACCGCTGGAAACACTAAACGAATCTGCAGATCTGCGGCGCAGATTGCTGCAATTTTCTGCATCTGGGCGCGCTGGCGGCAGAAAAGGAAATCAAGGTCAGAACGTCGAACACGCCGCAATTGCCAATCAAGACGCGAGTGCGCGAGAAGCGCCAACGAACCCAGAATGCAACCCTGCACGTGTTGGTGCCAGAGTTGCGCACCAATCGCGAATCTAGGCGCATCGGCGCGAGAATTGGCCGAAACGAGCCGCAATTGCGAGTCCGCCCGCGCAGGCGCCAGAAACGCGAAAATGAGCTCAGAATGGAAATCTGGGCGCGTCGGCGCCAGAATTGGCCGAAACGCGCTACGCTGCAAATCTGGGCGCGCAGGCACCGGAAACAAAAACGAGCTCACAATGCAATTCTCAGCGCGTCGGCGCCAGAATTGGACAAAACGCGCTACAATTGCGCATCTGGGCGGGCAGGCGCCAGAAACGAAAACGAGCTCAGAATGCAATTCTGAGCGCGTCGGCGCCAGAAGTGTCCAAACGCGCCGCAAGAACGAATCTCGGCACACAGGCACGGGAAAAGAGAAAACGAGCTCAGAATGCAATCCTCGGCGTGCCGGCACTGAGATTGGCTGAAACCGCGCAGCAATTGCGAATCTGGGCGCGCAGGACAACGAGCACAGAATGCAATTCTGGGCGCGGCGTCGCCAGTATTGGCCGAACCGCGCGGCTGTTGCGAATCTGGGCGCGCAGGCGCCAGAAACGCAAAATCGAGCTCAGAATGCAATTATCAACGCAAAAACACGCAAAAGCCAAGCTGAGCTGCAAATGCAAATCCAGCGGAGCGCGAAACTTGCAAAATCGAGCTCAGAATGCAATTCTGGCGCCTCAGCGGCAGAACTGGCCAAAATGTTCCACAATCGCGAATCTGGGTGCGCACACGCCAGAAACGCGGAAGCATGCTCAGGATGTGATTCTGAAACGTGACGCTGGAGTAGCTGCGCCACAGCTGCGACGCCACGCGCGCCAGCGCCAAAAGTGCAAGACTGTGAACAGAATGCAACGCTGGATCGGTCAGCGCAAGTGGGCGCAGGCTGGAAGCAGGGAGCAGACGCGCCACTGCGCAAGGCAGAAGCGCATAGAATGCGACACTGCAGCACCCAGGCCAAGCGCGGCGCAGGTTGGCAGCAGGGGGCAGACGCCCCACTGCGCAAGGCAGGGGGCGCACAGAACGCCGCACTGCAGCAACCGGGCCAAGTGCGGCGCAGGTTGGCAGCAGGGGGCAAACGCCGCACTGCGCAAGGCAGGGGGCGCACAGAACGCTACACTGCAGCAACCGGGCCGACGCAGGTTGGCCGCAGGGGCAGACGCCGCCCTGCGCAAGGCAGGGAACGCAAAGAACCGCCGCACTGCAGCAACCGGGCCAAGTGTGCGCAGGTTGGCAGCAGTGGGCAAACGCCACCCGCGCAAGGCAGGGGGCGCAAAGAAACGCTGCCTTGTAGCAAACAGGGCATGCATGGCGCAGGCTGGCAGCAGGGGCGAGACGCGCCGCACTGCGCACAGCAGGGGGCGCAAAGAATGCCGCACTGCAGCAACCAGGCCAAGCGTGGCGCAGGCGCCGCACTGTGCACGGCAGGGGGCGCAAAGGAAGTTTGCATTGAAGCAACTGGGCCAAGCGCAGGCTGGCAGCAGGGGGCAGATGCCGCAGTGCGCCAGGCAGGGGGCGCAACTGGGCCAAGCGTGACGCACGCGGGTTGGCAGCAGGGGTCACCACACGGCGCAACGCTACTCTGCGGATCCACGCGCAGACTGCGCATCTGAGGACGGTAGCGACACGAATGCGCGACCTGCGCGTCGGAATGCGAATTTGGGCCCACCAGGGCCAGAGCACACACAGTTGCGCCCTGAATGTAAGTCTGGGCCGGTCGCGCTTTCCGAACCTGGCATTCTGGGCGTGCTGGCGCCAGAAAACTGGCAGACAGCCGACAGGCTGTTGCTGGGGAGCGCGCCGGCGCACCGCCACGCCACGGAGCCGCCCGAGAGGCACACAGGCGCGACTCCTGCTAGAGAACTTCGGGCGCCGCTCCTGTCCGGGAGCACGGAAGCGCAGCTCCTTTCCAGGGGCTTGGCCTGTCAGGGAGCACAGGAAGAAGCTCTGGGTGCAACAATTGAAGCCTGCGTTGCAGGATCCAGATGCACGGCGCGCTGGCGCGAACCCCACTGACGAGGAAGCACGAGCCGGCCGTGCACAGCAACCCGAAAGTGCTAGCTCCGCGCCGCTCTGAGCGAGCGGGCGGCACCTGAGCGTCACAGGGTTGCAGGGCACATCTGACTGCGCAGTGCGTCCGCACAGGCCCCCAGACAAAGGAGCCAGCCATGCACCGCCACCCAAAGTGCTAGCTCCAACGCCGCTCTGAGCGAGCGGGCGGCACCTGAGCGTCACAGGGTTGCTCGGGACATCTGGGTGCGCAGTGCGCCGGCGCAGACCCCAAGACGAGGAATCCGACCGTGCACCGCCGCCCGAAAATGCTAGCTGGCCTCGCGCCGCTCTGAGCGAGCGGGTGGCACCTGAGCGTCACAGGGTTGCTGGGCACATCTGGGCGCGCGGTGCGCTGGCGCAGACCCCCAGACGAGGGAGCCGACCGTGCACCGCCACCCGAAAGTGCTAGCTCCACGCCGCTCTGAGCGAGCGGGCGGCACCTGAGCGTCACAGGGTTGCTCGAGACAGCTGGGTGCGCAGTGCGCCGGCGCAGACCCCCAGCCGAGGGAGCCGACCGTACACCACCACCCGAAAGTGCTAGCTCCACGCCGCTCTGAACGAGCGGGCGGCGCCTGAGCGTCACAGGATTGCTCTGGACATCTGGATGCGCAGTGCGCCGGCACGGGCCCCCAGACAAAGGAGAGGGTTGCTCGGGACAGCTGGGTGCGCAGTGCGCCGGCGCAGACCCCCAGCCGAGGGAGCCGACCGCACACCGCCACCCGAAAGTGCTAGCTCCAACGCCGCTCAGAGCGAGCAGGCGGCACCTGAGCGTCACAGGGTTGCTCGGGACGTCTGGATGCGCAGTGCGCTGGCGCAGACCCCCAGACGAGGAATCCGACCGTCCACCGCCACCCGCAAATGCTAGCTAGCTCCACGCCGCTCTGAGCGAGCGGGCGGCACCTGAGCGTCACAGGGTTGCTGGGCACATCTGGGTGCGCGGTGCGCTGGCGCAGACCCCAGACGAGGGAGCCGGCCGTGCACCGCCACCCGAAAGTGCTAGCTCCACGCCGCTCTGAGCGAGCGGGCGGCACCTGAGCGTCACAGGGTTGCTCGGATGTCTGGATGCGCAGTGCGCCGGCGCAGACCCCCAGCCGAGGGAGCCGACCGTGCACCACCACCCGAAAGTGCTAGCTCCACGCCGCTCTGAACGAGCGGGCGGCGCCTGAGCGTCACAGGATTGCTCTGGACATCTGGATGCGCAGTGCGCCGGCACGGGCCCCCAGACAAAGGAGCCAGCCATGCACCGCCACCCAAAGTGCTAGCTCCAACGCCGCTCTGAGCGAGCGGGCGGCACCTGAGCGTCACAGGGTTGCTCGGGACATCTGGGTGCGCAGTGCGCCGGCGCAGACCCCCAGACGAGGAATCCGACCGTGCACCGCCACCCGAAAATGCTAGCTGGCCTCACGCCGCTCTGAGCGAGCGGGTGGCACCTGAGCGTCACAGGGTTGCTGGGCACATCTGGGCGCGCGGTGCGCTGGCGCAGACCCCCAGACGAGGGAGCCGACCGTGCACCGCCACCCGAAAGTGCTAGCTCCACGCCGCTCTGAGCGAGCGGGCGGCACCTGAGCGTCACAGGGTTGCTCGAGACAGCTGGGTGCGCAGTGCGCCGGCGCAGACCCCCAGCCGAGGGAGCCGACCGTGCACCACCACCCGAAAGTGCTAGCTCCACGCCGCTCTGAACGAGCGGGCGGCGCCTGAGCGTCACAGGATTGCTCTGGACATCTGGATGCGCAGTGCGCCGGCACGGGCCCCCAGACAAAGGAGCGCGGGCCGACTGAAACACCGCCACCCGAAAGTGCTAGCTCCACGCCGCTCTGAGCAAGCGGGCGGCGCCTGAGCGTCACAGGGTTGCTCGGGACAGCTGGGTGCGCAGCGCGCCGGCGCAGACCCCCAGCCGAGGGAGCCGACCGCACACCGCCACCCGAAAGTGCTAGCTCCAACGCCGCTCTGCGCGAGCGGACGGCACCTGAGCGTCACAGGGTTGCTTGGTTGCGGAAAACTGAGCGCACGGTGCGCCAGCGCAGCGGCCGACCGCACACCGCGACCCAAGATGCACAGCTCCGTGCCGCTCTGCGCGAGCGGACGGCACCTGAGCGTCACAGGGTTGCTTGGTCGCGCAACTGAGCGCACGGTGCGACGGCGCGACGGCCGACCGCACACCGCGACCCAAGATGCACAGCTCCGTGCCGCTCTGCGCGAGCGGACGGCACCTGAGCGTCACAGGGTTGCTTGGTCGCGCAACTGAGCGCACGGTGCGCGGGCGCAGCGGCCGACCGCACACCGCGACCCAAGATGCAAGCTCCATGCCGCTCTGCGCGAGCGGACGGCACCTGAGCGTCACAGGGTTGCTTGGTCCCGCGACTGAGCGCACGGTGCGCCGGCAGCGGCCGCGCACCGCGACCCAAGATGCACAGCACCATGCCGCTCTGCGCGAGCGGACGGCACCTGAGCGCCCCAGGATTGCTGAGTAATGAGCGACGAGGTCTGGCCCGAGCGCCCCAAGACAGAGAACGCGGGGACTGCGTCGACAGAGGACGTGGATCTCGGCTGCGTGGGGACGATCCGAACCCCAACCAGAGGGACCGCGAGACGCGCGGCAGCATCCCCTGGGCCTGCGCGCAAGGAATCCATCGATTCAAAAGCAATGGAAAAGTAACAGGAGGTAACTCTTGGACAGGCAATGATCACCCAGGAGAGAATCGATGCAAAGACGCTCCTGATCATCCAATGCCAACCAAACCAACCAGCCTGGAGCGAAGCAGATGGAGAACGAAGGGTGCCCGCGAAAACCTTGCTTCCCGAATGCACAGCCTCCTCAGAAGCTCCGCAACGCTGACCAGATCCGCGATTGGGTCGACTTCGTGCTGAATATCGAGCCCAACGCGGCGGAGAAACACGACTTGTTCTACTACGTGTCGGTGGCTCGCCTCTTGGCGGAAACGATCGGCAGCACCTCGCTCTCGGATTTCGAGGGTCCGCACATGCGCGAGAAGATTAAGGCAGCGATTGTTGTGAACGATTTGCCGTGCGCCGCAGAGCAGGATCCAGCATGGAAAGCCTGGAAGGTTTCGCCGGCACAGGTCGTCTTCGCACTCAAGGTGCAGACCAAGTGCGCCCAAGCTGCACCACCCGCCCGCTCGGCTCCAGAAGCCGGCGCTGGGAGCGACGTGGCAGGAATGGCCGAAGCTGTGAAACAGCTTGCAGAACTACAGACCCAGGCGCTCCAGAAGGGCAAGCCGAAGGGACTCAGCTTCAAGCTTCAAGACAGGATCGTTGAAGTGGGCTTGCAGAATTTCGATAAAGACACCCTCCCGTCCGAGGAAATCTCTGACAGCGCCTGCGAGCACCGTAGGCCCAAGCACCTGCCCACTGCGCCGCGCGTGCGCCAACAGCGCCAGAGCTGCCATACCTCTCTCGGCAGCACCGTCCTGAGCACCACGCCCGCGGACAAGGCCATGTGCTGGGGTGCTGCCGCTTTCAGTCTGCTCTGCAGGACGCGCAGCAGGCAGCGCTACAGAGGCCGCCCGGAGCTGATTTTGCCGCCGCTCCACCTCGCATAACTGCAGAAATCTACTGAGGAAGTCGCGCGAACACCCAGACAGAGGCCGCCAAACGAGTTGCGCCTCCTCAGGACCAATATCGCAAAAATCCTCTGCCCGCGACGCTCCGGCAGCCGCCAAACCAGAACACAATGTATCAATGGGCGCACCGGGCGGAACGACTGCGGACACTTGCCTGAGAATACGAACCAAATTACCTGAAAACGCAGCTGGCACCTCGGCCACTGCAGGATGGGCGGCTTGCGACGAGCCTGATGCAGCAGCAGCAGCAGCAGCGGCCCTGGCCCGGCTCTCATCAACGAAATTAAGCATTGAGCGGAACTTTCAAGCTTGCGCCAAACAGGCTACGGAGACAGAGCCGCGATCTTGCGCCGCAGTGCTGCTGAATGTGCACGATGTACGTACGTAAACCCATCGATCGATATGCCGCCTTCCTAGAAAGGAAACGCCTGAAGATCACGCTCTGCTGTTCCTTGCCAGCGCTGCAGACTGGGAGGCAGCATGGTTTCCACAGCTTCGATCCGAAAGCCAAAAATACCGCGTAGACTCCGGCCCCAGCCTCTTGGGGCTTCTCCTGGCGCAGCAGACCAGATTAAGGCGACACCAGAGGACGGTGACGTGGACGCATTTTTTCCACCACGCAACCGCCGGGCCGAAAAATTAAGACTGCCAGGGGGCATCCGGCGGGACACTCCATGGCACTTCTGCGAAACCTGCTGTTTGCATCGCCTCCAGCGCTGCATATTTTTGCTGTGGCCTCGTAGGCGCATCAGCCAAATTAAGATGGCTCGGAACGTAAAAGCTGCACAGGAGCACTCCGGCCTGGGCAACGCGCAGCCAAAGATCTCCAATGAGATCGTTCCAATCGACTTGTCTGGAAGAGCCGCGCACGAGAGTGCCGAGCGCAGTCGTGTTGTCAACGAACAATAAAACTTCCAGATCGCCCAGCCTTTGGCTGAGCAGCCAGTGGAGAGCACAGATCGCAGCCATTAATTCCCAGGTCGCCACTTGATTCTTCCGATAGCGTGCCCAACGCCAAACGGCCGCGGGCACCACAGAAGCAGACCACAGACGCCGACTGGGTAGGCAGACGACCCATGCCAGACTGCCGCTCCCTGTGGCATCTGAGTAAACAATGCACCTGAGGCGTGATGGCTGCGTGCACAGAACCGTGCGGCGCGGCACACAACTGAGAAAGCGCAGCCACCAAAGGAGCGAACGCTTCACGCGCCCTGACAGCTTCGAGGAACCCCCCGATGCTTGTGCGAAAAGTGGTGCCAAATGCACCCGGGCCGCGCGGCCAAAGACAGAAGAAGCACCCCAATTCAATCTCCCGGCGAGCTTCTTCGCCTCGGCAGGGTGCAAGGCATTGCGCCTCAAGATGGCGCGGATCTGCGAATCCCACTTCGCCAGCTTGGCGGCGCCAATCTCCAAATGCAGCGCCTGGCCGGGGGAATCGATTTCCACCTCTACGCCCAAAACTGGGGCACTCTTGGAATCCGATACCCGCTTCGTGGCATCGAGTTCCCAGCCGAGTAGGTCCTCGACCACCTCGCGCGCAACCTCGCTGGCGCCAGCTGGTGTGGCGAGAGCTGGCGCGTCCGAACAGACTGCGTCGGCGCCAAAGAGGTCGTCTACGAATCTCAGAAACACTACGAAAAACAGCTGCGCCATAACTGATCTGATTGCTGAGCCGAAGCGTTCCCAATTGTAGACCGAAGCTATTGCTCCGAAAGGGCAGGCAAGAAGCTGCAGACCCTGCCCCTGGGCGTCGGCCGACGCCCACGTTACCACAGCGAAGTGGAGGTGGGAGCTAGCCAGGGGCAGAGTTTTAAAAGCTGCCACGAAATCTTCTTTCCGCAGCGCGGCTCCGCCGGCACCTCGCTGGATGACTTCACAGAGCACGGCTACGAAACAGTCGAGCGTATCCTGTTGGATTGTTTCCCCAACAGATACTGCGGCATTTATACGCGATGCCGAAAAGTCGTCTATACAGCGCACCCGGCGCGAATTATCCTTCCAACCCTCGTCGGCCGGAAAGCGCGCAGTGAGAACGCAATTGCCAGGCAAGGAGCGCCACCTCGCATGGCCATCGCTGACCTCCTTTTTACATTTAGCTTCGAAGACCGCTCGGACCGCATCCTCCAGACCGGCCGGTCGCCGCACGCGGCGGAGCGTGTCCTCATTCAGAGCGCTGGCTTGCGCCCGCAAGCCCGATGCAGATCCCGAGCACTTTGCGTACGGAATCTGCGGCAGCACGCCACTGCGCGGAATCTCACCCAGAAGGGGAAACCCATTGCGCAAATCAGCTACCAACCGAGTATCGGGCCACGCGATGGCCTCGAGCATCTCGCTGAGCACAAGCAGATTCTTCTTCGGACCAAGAACGCTCTGAACGTGCGTCGGCAGAGAGCCGAACCTGCGCGCCCAGAGCGGGTCCAGCACGCGCTTGCGCTCACGCCAATGCGCGAGACTAGCTGCCCTAGCAGAAGCCAAAGCCTGGCCACCAAGAGAGAGCACACGAGCGAGAGGAGCAGCGACCGCCTCTGGCACCGAGGGACGATCGCAACACGAGGGCAAACCAAGAGCCCACTCTAAATGATCGAGCGGACCAAGACCGGAGACCGCAGGATCCTGCAGGAACGTATTTACACAATCCCTGACTCTGGCCATGCCAGGAGCCGCGGGATATTCAGGGTGAAACTCGCACTCCGCTGGACCGCCGAAATCGCGATCGGCGCAGAAGTGCTCTTCAAAAGCTGTGGATCCGCCATCAAAGCGGGCAGAATCCACACTGGAGCCTCCTGGGCTCTCACTGCGATCGGATGCCGATCACTTCTTGCGCTGCCCCTGCTGCCAGCCACCCTGCTTCCAGTTGCCCTGGTTGTTGCCCTGGTGCCAGCCGCCCTGGGCCCAGCCGCTGCCGCTCTGCTGCCGGCCGCCCTGGTTGCGCCAGGGGCTGCGGGAGCGCGGCGGCGCGAGAGGCGAGAGAGACCGCGGCGCCGACGCCGCAGCAGCGCTGCTCGCGCCATCGCTCTTGCCGTACTTGCCGCCCTTGCCAGCGCTCTTGCCAGCGAGCGTCCGCGCAGCCTCAGCCGCTCTGTCCTCGACCTTCCGCTTCGCCTGCTTCGCGAGGTCTGCGTCGACCTTCGTGAAGTAGAGCCTCCAGTCTGGGTCACCGCGCTCCAAAGCCTTGGCCATGGCCGTGCGCACCAGGATGTCGTACTGGTACGCCGTGCGCACGCCCCCTTCCTCTTCGGCGACCTTAGTCAGCAAGATCGAGTAGGTGAGCACCTCAAGCGGCGTGGCAGCCTTCATCAGAATGAGCTTGACGCCCCAATCCATGATGTGAGCGTGGAAGGTGGCGTACCCGGGGTAGTCGAGCTCCGACGCAGCCCGGACACGCCTCAATTCGGCCATCTGGCGCTGACGCTCAGCCACAGACCCGTCACCGACAGGCACGTCGATACGCGGAATCCTCGACCAGGCCGGCCGAAAATTCCTCTGGAGATCCTCGCCCTCGGCACTGCCGACGTACAGCCGCCCCTTCTCTCTGGCCACGCGGCCGGCTGCCTCGAAGACCGCGAGGCTCTCCTCGGACGGGAGGACGTCCTGGGGGAATTGGTCCATTCCCAGCTCCTTGACCCTGTCTGAGAGCTTGAAGGAGAGCGCCTTCGCCGAGAGCTTCACCTTCTCGCTGGCGGCCTGCGCCTCGAGATACGCGGTCATCGTAGTCGCCAGCTTGCTCTCCGGCGTCGCCTCCTGAGGCACTGTGGCTGCGCACTTGCGCTGGAGCCGGTAGGCGAAGGCAAGCTGCGAGGGCTCCACGGCCCACGCCTTGAAGACGGCTGGCTCGGACTCCCCGGTGTAGGGCTTTTCCCCTGGCTTGACGGTCGCCGCAAGCAAGTCGCGAATGCAAGCCTCGCCCAGATCCTTCGGCGAGATGGAGCTCATCTTCTCCGCGACGAGCCTGCCCACCGACAGGTACCAAAAGAGGTCGTGGTGGGCCTTGGGCGACTCGTCCACCGCAAGCACGAACTCGCACCACTGAACGGCCGCGTCAGCACCCGCGCCACAAAGAGACCCTTGTGGCAGACCGTGCACGAAAGCCTGAATCTCACCCGCGGCGAAGGACATCGCAAGTGCTCGCGGCGAGCCGGCCTGCCCAGACAGAAACGGAGCACAGAGCGAGCAATCCTTGATACCTCGAGCCAAGACGCTGCCGGATGGACGGCGACAGGGCGGCACGTTCGCACCCCCCACTGGAGCAGCGCCACAAGCAGCTGGAACCCGACCTGCGGGTGAAGATGGCCGCCCAGGGCAGACAGACGGCGGTGGCCTCCTGGGGCCGGAAGGCCGGAACACAGAACCAGCAGGCCCAGAGCACGCGAACGCAGAGACTGGTGCCCGACCTGCGGGTGCACCCCCCGACCTGCGGGTGTGACAGAGATTGGTGCCCGACCTGCGGGTGCACCCCCCGGCCTGCGGGTGTGACAGAGACACGTTCCCGACCTGCGGGTGCACCCCCTTGGACCTGCGGGTCTGGCAGAGACTGGTGCCCGACCTGCGGGTGCACCCCCCCGACCTGCGGGTGTGAGACACGCCCGTCCTGCGGGCCAGAGACACGCCCGTCCTGCGGGCCAGAGAAAGCATTTCTCGACCACGCCCGTCCTGCGGGCCAGACACCACGGAAGCCCGCCAACGACGAGCAGCGAAGCGCATTTATCGTCGCGCAACCACGCACCACCAAGGCACGGCCCCCCGAGGCCGCGCCGCGAGCCGCGGTCCGCCAGCCGCGCGCGGCCCCAGCTTATTAGCACAGAGGGGACCCCCCCAATCCGCCGTGCCACAAGGGCACTGCCAGGCAGTGAGGCCGAGAGGCCAAGAGGCGGAGAGGCCACGAGCAACCTCCCCGGAGATTTTCCTGCCCCCCAAATCGCTTCGCGATTTGGGGGCGATAAAAAACGAGGTTGCCGCCTTCGCCCGTGCCCTGCGGAACGGGGCGATAGTCGTGCAGTTGCCAAAGTGTGGTTGCCGCCTTCGCCCGTGCCCCACTGCCGCTCCTGGGTTCTCGTTACCACTCGGCCGCGTGCGCGGCGCAGGCTGCTTTGTCAAGGGGCCCCAGTGGCTGCTTTGCGTGGTCCTCTGGTCCGTGGCGCAACAGCCCTGCGGGAGGCTGCTCTGCAGGCCCTGCGGGAGGCCAGTGCCGCAACAGTCCTGCGGGGGGCTGCTCTGCGTGTCTTCTTCGGTTGCCCGTGCAGCGTGGCGCGGGGGCCCCAGTGGCTGGTGGCTGCTGCGCGTGGCCCCGTGGTCCGTGGCGCAACAGCCCTGCGGGAGGCTGCTCTGCAGGCCCTGCGGGAGGCCAGTGCCGCAACAGTCCTGCGGGAGACTGCTCTGCGTGTCTTGTTCGGTTGCCCGTGCAGCGTGGCGCAGGGGCCCCAGTGGCTGGTGCGCGTGGCCCTGTGGTCGATGGCGCAACAGCCCTGCGGGAGGCTGCTCTGCAGGCCCTGCGGGAGGCCGATGCCGCAACAGTCCTGCGGGAGGCCGCTCTGTTTGGCTTGTTTGGTTGCCCGTGCAACGTGGCGCAGGGGCCCCGGTGGCTGCTGCGCGTGGTCCCGTGGTCTGTGGCGCGGCAGCCCTGCGGGAGGCTGCTTTGCAGGCCCTTCGGGAGGCCAGTGCCGCAACAGTCCTGCGACAGGCTGTTCGGCATGTCTTCTTCGGTTGCCCGTGCAGCGTGGCGCAGGGGCTCCGTGGCTGCTGCGCGTGGTCCTGTGGTCTGTGGCGCAACAGCCCTTCGGGAGGCTGCTTTGCAGGCCCTTCGGGAGGCCAGTGCCGCAACAGTCCTGCGGGAGGCTGTTCGGCATGTCTTGATCGGTTGCCCGGGCAGCGTGGCGCAGGGGCCCCAGGGGCTGCTGCGCGTGGTCCTGTGGTCTGTGGCGCAACAGCCCTGCGGGGGGCTGCTCTGCAGGCCGTCAGGGAGGCCAGTGCCGCAACAGTCCTGCGGGAGGCTGCTCTGCTTGTCTTGTTCGGTTGCCCGTGCAGCGTGGCGCGGGTGCCCGTGGGAGGCTGCCCTGTGTGGTCCCGTGGTCCGCGGCCCCGTGTGGCGCGGCAGCCCTGCGGGAGGCTGCCCTGCAGGCCCTGAGGGGCAGCAGTCCTGCGGGAGGCTGCCTTGCGTGTTTGGTTGGTTGCCCGTGCGGCGTGGCGCGGAGGCCCTTGGGAGGCTGCCCCGCGTGGTCCTGTGGCCCGTGGTGCAACAGTCCTGTAAGAGGCTGTTCTGCAGGCCGTCCGCCGCTCTGCTGTGACCGTAGTCAACTGGGCCCAAGCGTTCTGGCAGCTTCCACCGCTCACCTGTTGTTATCCCCTGCATCCAACTGCCTGCGAGCATGTCTTTCACGGCTGCCGAGATCGCCGACTTCGCCCGCGCCCTTCCAGACGGTGCTTTGAATGGCGCGAGCATCGAGGCCCGCATTGAATGGTGCGAGTTCCTCTTGTCTGTCGACGAGGCACCAAAAGCACACCACGACTTGTTCTGGTTTCTCTCTGTGGGGAGGCTGCTGGCGGAGAAAATGTCTTCTCTGTCGCCAATTGACTTTGGCGAGCCGTGCATGAAAGACTTCATTGGCACCGTTGTGAGACCTGGCGAGAAGCCATGCACGGACGAAAGCGAGTCAGCAACCTTCAAGGCGTGGGTCGTTCAGCCAGCGCAGGTTGCTTTTGCGCACCGTGTCCATCGGAAATGCACGGCCGTGGTGCCAGTGGCGCCCACGCCAGAGAGCACCCTCGCCGGGACCATGAAGGAGTATCTCGAGGCACAAGCTGCGACTCAGAAGCTTTCGGCCAAGGCCTTGTCGTTCAAACTCGCTGAGAGGGTCCGCGAGTTGGGGCTGGCCGATTTCCCGAAAGACGCTCTTCCCTCAGAGGAGACCCTGGCTATCTTCGAGGCCGCAGGCCGCGTGGCCAGGGAGAAAAGCAGGCTCTACGTCGGCAGCGCCGACGGTGAGGACTTGCAGAAAAACTTCCGGCCAGCGTGGTCCAGAGTGCCTCGTGTTGATGTGCCTGCTGGCGAGGGTTCTTTGCCGGAGCGGCAGCGCCAGATGGCCGAGTTCAAGCGCGCCCGGGCTGCGAGTGAGCTCGATTGGCCAGGGTACGCCACTTTCCACGCCCACGTCATGGACTGGGGCGTAAAACTCATTTTAATGAAGACTGCGACGCCCGTGGAGATTCTGGGTTACAGTGTGCTGCTTGCTAAGGTAGCGGAAGAGCAGGGAGGCGTTCGCACGGCCTACCAATACGACCTCTTGGCGCGCACCACCATGGCCAAGGCTCTGGAGGCTGGCGATCCCTCGTGGAACGTTTATTTCACGAAGATCGACCGTGACATCGCCAAGGAGGCCAAGGATAAGATCATGGCCAAGTTTGGCGAGGTCGCGAGGTTCACGTACGGCAAGGGCGGCAGCGGCAAGAGCAAGCAGGGGAAGGCAGACGGGCACAAGAGCGGCGGCGAGTCAAGCGCAGGCAGTGGCGCCAAGCCGCCCGGCACCTCGGGCAGGTCGCTGTCGCCAGTGGCGCCCCCGCGCTCTCGCAGCCCGTGGCCGCGGAAGCAGCAGGACAGCTGGCACCAGGGAGGCTGGCAGCAGAAGGGCTGGCAGCAAAGGAAGAAGTGAGCCATTTCGAATCGCCCCTAAATCGTGCAGCGGTTTGGGGGGCAGGAAAATCTCCAGGAGGACTCGAGTGGTCTCCTCGCTTCCTGGCCTCGGTGGCCTCAGGGGAATCGCGCTGGTTCACTGCCTGGCAGTGCCCCCCGTGGCGCGGCGGATCGTTGTGCTTACAGCCGGTGGCCGCGTGCGGCTGGTGGGTTTGGGCGTGGGGATGCTACGCCACTTGCCCTTCTCCTCCCTCTGGCCGCGAGTGCGCGAGGATAACCGCGCCTTTGGCTGGCGGTGGCAGTGGTGCCCCTGTGCGGGTACGGGCGCGCCTGGCCGTGCTCTTGGGCGCTCGGGTTGCGTCTCGTGCTCCTCGTCGCCGCTGCCCTTCCTCGTCGCCTTCCTGGCTCCGTCCGTGCATTCTGGAGCTCAGGGCGTTGCTGGTGCTCCTCGTCGCCACGGCTCCTCGTCGCCACGGGCCTCCTCATCGCCACGGTTCCTCGTCGCCACGGGCCTCCTCGTCGCCACCGCCTCCCGGGGCCACTGCCGCTCCTGAGTTCTCGTTGCCACTCGGCCGCGTGCGCGGCGCAGGCTGCTTTGCGTGGTCCTGTGGTCTGTGGCGCAACAGCCCTGCGGGAGGCTGCTCTGCAGGCCGTGCGGGAGGCCAGTGCCGCAACAGTCCTGCAGGTGGCTGCTCTGCTTGTCTTGTTCGGTTGCCCGGGCAGCGTGGCGCGGGTGCCCCAAGGGAGGCTGCCCCCGTGGTCCTGTGGTCCGTGGTGCAACAGTCCTGTAGGAGGCTGCTCTGCAGGCCGTGGCGCATCATTGCCAGGCGTTCTGACTTCCCACGTTGGGCACCTGCCCGGGTGTTCCGGAGTTGTTTGGGCTCGAGCGTGACTCTTCGTTCTGCGCCGAACGCCCCCTTCTGAATCACTGCGCGTCTCCAACGTGATGTCCTTTGCATGCGAGGAGGTGTGTGCCTTCGTGCGCGCCCTGCCGGAAGGAGCGCTCTGCAGGGCCACTTTCGATGCAGCCGTCGAGTGGTGCACCTTCGTGGCGTCGATCGACCCGACACCGAAGGCGAGGCATGATCTGTTCTGGTACCTGTCCATTGGTCGGCTGGTGGCGGAAAAGATGGGATCTGTCTCCCCGCTTGACTATGCCGACTCGTCCATGCGAGGCATGATTGGTGACGTTATTAAAGCGCAGGAGGCGCCGTACACAGCAGAGGCGGAATCAGCGGAGTTCAAGAGCTGGATTGTCCAGCCTGCGCAGGTCACCTTCGCACTCCGGTTGCAGGCGAAATGCGCCGCAGCGGAGCCGCCAGCTCCGACTCCAGAGGCGACCTTGGCAGACACCATGAAGGAGTACTTGGAGGCGCAGGCTGCGAGCCACAAGCGCTCGGTCAAGGCGCTCTCTTTCGACTTGAAGGCGCGGCTCCAGGAGCTGAAGATGGAGGCCTTCCCAAAGGACGGCGTCCCGTCGGAGGAAAAGCTCGCTGTCTTCGAAGCCGCCGGCCGTGCGGCTAAAGAAAAAGGTCGGCTGTACGTCGGCAGCGCCGACGGCGAGGACCTCCAGAGGAACTTCCGGCCCTCGTGGTCGAGGATTCCTCGCGTCGACGTGCCAGTTGGCGACGGCTCGGTGGCCGACCGCCATCGCCAGATGGCGGAGTTCAAACGGGCGCGCGCGGCCACTGAGCTTGACTACCCTGGGTATTCGACGTTCCATGCCCACGTGATGGACTGGGGCGTCAAGCTCATTTTGATGAAAGTTGCGACTCCCTCGGAGATTCTCGGATACACGATGCTGCTGACCAAAGTGGTCGAGGAGCATGGGGGGGTCCGCGCGGCGTACCAGTATGACATTCTGGCGCGCACGTACATGGCCAAGGGCCTCGAGAACGGCGATCCTGAGTGGAACGTTTACTTTTCGAAGCTGCACCAGGATACTTTGTGGGAGGCCAAGGACAAGGTCCACGGCCGCGCCGCCGACGCGGCCAGGATGGCAGCCGGCAAGGCAGGCGGTAAGGGTGGCAAGCCCGGCAGGGCTGACTGGAAGGGCCACGAGTCCGCGCCGGGCAGCAGCTCCAAGAGGTTGTCTCCGGCAGTGCCGCCCCGCTCGCGCAGCCCGTGGGGGCGCAAGCAGGGCAGCTGGCAGCAGAGTGGCTGGCAGCAGGGTGGCTGGTCGAAGAAGAAGTGAGGCGGTTCTAGCCGCCAGAGCAGTCGCAGTGGCTCTAGTGCAGCTTCCTCCCGTTTTGATGGAGGTTTGCGCGGCACGCCTGAATGCGATGCCGGCCGCGTTTCTGGCGGACCCGGCGCAGACGCCCATTTTGATGGCGAATCAACCGCACCTGCAGGCGGCCGCGTTTTGATCGGCCAGGCCGGGCAGGCACGTTTCACTCGGAATATCCCGACTCCCTGGCTGCGGCCAGGCTGCAGGGTGCTGTGCATAGCTTTCTGCAGAATCCAGCAGTCGCAAGCTTCGGCCCGTTGGATCATTTAGAGTGGGCTCTGCAATTGCCTGCGGGCGACGGTCTGCCAGAGGTGCCGGAGTCCATCGCTGCCTCTCTCTCTTCAGCCCTCAGCCTTGACGGGCACTGCTGGCGCAGGCTCGGGCCGGCAGTCTCGCGCACTGGCGTGAGCGCAAGCGTGTGCTGGACCTACTTTGGGCGCGTGAGTTCGGGCTGCTGCCCGCGCACGTCCAAAGGGTACTCGGTCCGAAGAAAAATTTGCTTGTGCTCAGCGAGATGCTCGAGGCCATTGCGTGGCCCGACGCTTGTCTCGTGGCGAATCTTCGGAATGGATTTCCGCTTCTTGGCCAGATTCCGCGCAGTGGCGTGCTTCCCCAAATTCCGTTTGGGGAGTGCTCCCAGTCGGCGGCGAGTTTACGCGCGCAGGCTGATGCTTTAAACGCAGAGACGCTCTGCCGTGTTCGGCGGCCAGCGGGTCTGGAGGACTCGGTGCGAGCGCTCTTTGTAGCAAAATGCGAGCAGGAGGTCAGCGACGGCCATGCGAGGAGGCGATCTTTGCCTGGCAATTGCGTCCTCACTGCGCGGTTTCCAGCCGACGAGGGCTGGAAAGGTCACTCTCGCAAAGTGCGGTGCATCGACGATTTTTCGGCATCTCTTATAAATGCCGCCGTGTCTGTGGGTGAAACCATCCAACAGGACACGCTAGATCGTTTCTTGGCAGTCCTTTGCGCGGTTCTCGAAGCAGGACCCATCGGAGCCGCGATGCGCAAGGAGGACTTCGTTAGTGCTTTTAAGACCCTCCCGCTTGCTAGTTCCCATCTCCACTTCGCGGTGGTGACGTGGGACTCGGCCGAGGGCCGCGGGCTGGGGCTGCAACTTCTGGCCTGTCCTTTCGGCGCGGTGGCGTCCGTCTACAATTGGGAGCGCTTCGGAGCGGCAATCAGATCAGTTCTGGCTCGCCTGTTTTCCGTTGTGTTCCTCAGGTTCGTTGACGATTTATTCGGCGCAGACCCTGTCGTCCCAGGCGCGCCGTTCCTTGCCACGCCGGCTGGTGCCAGCGAGGTCGCGCGCGAAGTTGTGGAGGAGTTGCTTGGCTGGGAATTTGATGCCTCCAAACGGGTGTCGGAGGCAACATCCGCGTCCATTTTGGGAGTGGAGGTCTCTGTGGATTCCGATGCGCAGGCGATCCATCTGCAGATTGCCCCGGCCAAGCTCTCTCAGTGGAATTCGCAAATTCGCGCGATTTTGAAGCGAAACCGGCTGCACCCAGCTGAGGGAGGCTAAGAAGTTGGCCGGGCGGCTTAGTTGGGGTGCTTCCGCAGTTTTCGGCCGGGCGGCGCGGGTGCATTTGGCGCCGCTTTTCAAGCAAGCGTCCGGTAACTCTTCTGCCCTGACTGGGCGGGTTGCGCGGTCACTGCAGTGGTGGCTGCGTTTCCTCGAGGGCGTGCCGCGGCGCACAGTGCTGTGCTCGTCCCCGGCGGCGCGACGCCGGTGCCGGTGCATTGTTTACTCGGACGCTACTGGACGTGGCAGTTTGGCATGGGCCATCTGCTTGCCGGACCGGCGTCTTTGGTCTGCGTCCGCCGTGCCCGACGCAGTGTGGCGCTGGGCACGTTACCGGAAGAACCAGGTGGCAACGTGGGAATTAATGGCTGCCATCTGTGCTCTCCACTGGCTGTTAAGCGAGCAGCTCGGTGATCTGGAGGTTCTGCTTTTTGTGGACAACCAGACAGCCCTTGCCACTCTCGTGCGGGGCTCTTCCAGGCAGCCTGATTGGAACGATCTGATCGGCGACCTCTGGCTTCGCGTGGCCAGGGCTGGGATGCTTTTATATAGTTTCTACGTTCCGAGCCATTTAACTCTAGCAGATGCACCCGCGAGACCGCGGGAAAAAGCTGCAGCGCTGGAGGCAATGCAGGCGGCAGGCTTTACGGACGTTCCGTGGAGCTGCCCACCAGACGCCCCGTGGCTCTAGTCTGAAACGTTCACCTGGCGGCAAAAAATGACACGATGCATCGTCATCTGTTGTGTGGTCGCCGTTGCTCGTCGTGTCCCGCTGGCATCGGGCAGCAGTAGTCAGTAGCCGGTTTGGTTCGAAGAAGGCTGGCGGTGCAAGCCATGCTCCAATTTCTCGACAAAAGCCGGGCTGACACCTTCGGGGAGCGCGTCCAGTCCAGCTCCGCCCGCACATTCGGTCTGTGCTGTCGCTGCTGCGCGTTTCGCCTGGCTATCTCGCAGATGCTACCCGGCTCGTGAAGGGCGCCGAAAAGGGCAGGCCAGACGAGGCCTCGCGTTTGGGCTACTGTTGCCCAGACTCGCGAACTTGTAGCTTGGGCCAGAAAGGCGGGCCGCCCAGATATCGGATGGTCGTGGGCAGTTTCGCGGCATTTTTGCTTAAGGTATTCTGAAGCCTTATGTCTCGGAACTCGATCTGCACCTTTCCGCTTTGTCGGGTCGGGCTCTGGTTCGGAGGCAGTGGTTGCGTTTATGCAGCGGAAGTGCTACCGTGTCCCCGTGGAGGTGTCGCGCACATGCATTTGCACCGGGAGGACACAATCCTTGTGCGGCGTGTGTGCGCTGCGGCGGGCGGCCGAGAAGTGCCCGGAGCCTTTTTCGCACGTGCGGTACTCGGAGGCGCTGGCTTTCCTCAAGGCGGCGGCTACAGCGTTGCACTTTGTGAACGCCCAGCACTGGGGGACCCGCGCGTTTCGCAGGGGGTTCGTAGATGATGCCCTGCGGGCTGGGGGGACTTCAGCGCCCTTCTGGTCGGGCGGCTGGAGAGGCCTGGCTGCCTTCGGGTACGCTACTGCGCAGTCCCGAGGATCCCTGGCGGCTGCTGAGTGGCTGGTCGAGCACTCAGAGTCGAGTGGCGGCGAGAGCGGCTAGGCACGCTCGCATGCGTTGGGCGTCGTGGAAAACATTCATATCCGAGGCGTGCCTCCTCGGCTCTCGCCGCAAGCCCCAGCCCTCCTGGCGGCCTTGGGCACTTTGGTGTCGTTCAGTGGGTGGATGGCGGGGGGTCGCTGCCTTCGGCTATGTAATGGCGACGTGGCCGCCAGGCTGTGCCTTCCTGGATGCGGTGGGCCATTGGAGAAGTCCAGTCGGGCCCTGCCTGGCGGCGCCGGTTGTCTCTCCGCCCAATGCGGGCGCGGGGGCGCCGACCCGCGCGTTTTGAGCGTGGCCGCACGCAGAGATTTTCATCGCCCCTAAATCGTGCAGCGGTTTGGGGGGCAGGAAAATCTCCAGGAGGACTCGAGTGGTCTCCTCGCTTCCTGGCCTCGGTGGCCTCAGGGGAATCGCGCTGGTTCACTGCCTGGCAGTGCCCCCCGTGGCGCGGCGGATCGTTGTGCTTACAGCCGGTGGCCGCGTGCGGCTGGTGGGTTTGGGCGTGGGGATGCTACGCCACTTGCCCTTCTCCTCCCTCTGGCCGCGAGTGCGCGAGGATAACCGCGCCTTTGGCTGGCGGTGGCAGTGGTGCCCCTGTGCGGGTGCGGGCGCGCCTGGCCGTGCTCTTGGGCGCTCGGGTTGCGTCTCGTGCTCCTCGTCGCCGCTGCCCTTTCTCGTCGCCTTCCTGGCTCCGTCCGTGCATTCTGGAGCTTAGGGCGTTGCTGGTGCTCCTCGTCGCCACGGCTCCTCGTCGCCACGGGCCTCCTCATCGCCACGGTTCCTCGTCGCCACGGGCCTCCTCGTCGCCACCGCCTCCCGGGGCCACTGCCGCTCCTGAGTTCTCGTTGCCACTCGGCCGCGTGCGCGGCGCAGGCTGCTTTGCAACCCACCCGCTGCCACCCTGTTGCTTTTCTGGGCGCTGGTGCGGGTGCGGCGTCCCTGCCAGGCTTGGAAAAGTCCAGTCGGGCCCTGCCTGGCGGCGCCGGGGGCGCCGACCCGCGCGTTTTGAGCGCGGCCGCGCGCAGAGATTTTCGTCGCAGCTGCAGCCGCGGCTCCAGCACGGATGGGGAACCCACAGTTTTTCAAGAATGCGCCAACGCACGCCGCACTTTGATCGGCGAGTCTCGCGCGCAACCGTTTCACTTTGAATGTCCTGCTGCTTCTGGCGCTGCCAGGGTCCGGGATTGTGTAGATACCTTCCTGCGGGACCCTGCCATTTCGAGCATGGGTCCGCTGGATCATTTAGAGTGGGCGCTGGCCTTGCCTTCGTGCGACGGTTTGCCCGAGGTCCCAGTTCCAGTAGCTCGTTCTCTCACTCGCGTCCTCGCTTTGGAAGCCCCCGCGTTGGCGCAGCTGCGGGCTGACAGTCTCGAGCATTGGCGCGAGCGCAAGCGTGTGCTGGACCCGCTCTGGGCGCGCCAGTTCGGCTGCTTGCCGGCGCACGTCCAGAGCGTTCTTGGTCCGAAGAAGAATTTGCTTGTGCTGAGCGAAATGCTTGAGGCCATCGAGTGGCCAGACGCCCGACTGGTAGTCGATCTGCAGAATGGCTTCCCCCTTTTAGGGGGAATACCTCGCAGCAACGTGTTGCCTCGCATCCCGTTTAAGGAGTGCACGGCATCTGCGGCAAGCCTCCGCGCGCGATCGCAGGCGCTCAGCGCAGACACCTTCCGCCGAGTCCGGCGGCCGGCTGCGCTGGACGAGTCCGTCCGGCAAGTGTTCGAGGCAAAGTGCGCCAAGGAGGTCAGTGACGGCCATGCAAGGTGGCGCTCCTTGCCTGGCAAGTGCGTTGTCACGGCTCGCTTTCCTGCAGACGAAGGGTGGGGTGCCCATTCGCGCAAGGTCCGCTGCATTGACGATTTTTCGGCGTCTCATATAAATGCAGCGGTTTCGGTAGGCGAAATTGTGCAGCACGATACTTTGGATAGTTTCGTGGCGGTGCTGCGCGAGATCAGCTTGGCAGGTGCTGGCGGAGCCGCCCTGCGCAAGGAAGATTTTGTGAGCGCATTCAAAACTTTGCCGCTGGCCAGTTCCCACCTGCACTTTGCCGTGGTAACTTGGGATGCTGCCGAGGCGCGCGGGCAGGGCCTACAGCTGCTCGCGTGTCCTTTTGGCGCAGCGGCGTCTGTTTATGATTGGGGACGATTTGGCGCTGCAATCCGGTCGATCCTCGCAGAGTTGTTTTTGGTGGTTTTTCTGAGATTCGTTGACGACCTTTTTGGCGCGGATCTGCGTCTCCCAAACGCTCCCTCCCTGGCATCGCCGGCAGGTGCCAGCGACGTTGCGCAAGAGGTCGTGGAGGAACTACTCGGTTGGAAGCTTGACGCTTCCAAGCGAGTGCGCGAATCCCAGTCTGCAGTAGTGCTAGGAGTCGAGGTCGAGATGGACCAGACTAAGCAGGCAGTGCACCTGGAAGTCGGCCCTCAGAAGCTGGCGCGGTGGAAAGGTCAAATTCGTAGCATTCTGCAGCGTGGAGCGCTGCATCCGTCTGAGGCCAAGAAATTGGCGGGGCGTCTATCCTGGGGTGCCTCTGCTGTGTTCGGCCGGGCGGCGCGGGTGCATCTCGCGCCGCTCTTCAGGCAGGCGTCCGAACCATCCTCTGCGCTGTCAGGGCGCGTCATCCGTGCACTTCGTTGGTGGCTCCGTTTTCTCGAGTGCGTACCGCGGCGATGTGTGCTGTGTGCAAAGCCAGAAGGGCGCGTCAAGTGCACTGTGTACTCAGACGCGACTGGGGACGGGAATTTGGCATGGGCCATTTCCCTGCCTGGACGGCGGCTCTGGTCTGCATCTGTAGTTTCTGTTGCTCTTCGGCGCTGGGTTTGCTATCGGAAAAACCAGGTGGCAACCTGGGAATTGGTGGCAGCTCTGTGCGCCCTGCACTGGCTCCTGGGCCAGGGCCTCGGCGATTTGGAAATTTTATTTTTCGTCGATAATACATCTGCTCTCGGCACTTTGCTGAGAGGTTCGTCGCGGCAAGCCGACTGGAACGATTTGATAAGCGACTTGTGGCTGCGCGTTGCTCGTGCAGGCGTGTTGTTGCATATATTCTATGTGCCCAGTCATTTGAACGTTGCGGACGCACCGACGCGGCCACAGAGCAAGGGCCCAGCTTTGCAGCACATGGTCAACGCAGGTTTTTCGCAAGTTCCATGGGCGGATCCCCCCGATGCCCCATGGTCTTCGTGATGTAATCCCTGATTTGCGAGCTGGACCGCCCGCGCAAAATAGAAGAACCACTGATGTGTCGGATATTCCATTTCGTGCTCTCTGCGCTCGTTGGGCGCTCACGGTCCAGTATTGGCATTGTGTTTCAGGATGCGCCACCCAGGCTTATTGATCGGTCTGATTGCCACGCCCAGTGGTGTTGAGCGTGTCGTGCGCGGCGGCAGGCCAGAAGGGACGCGCGCCCGAGCGCTCCGTAGCCTTTTCGGCGCAAGGTGGATGCTCAAGTTTCTCGAAGCAAGCCGCGCCCAAGCGTCGTCGGATGCGGCTCAGCCTGCGGTGCCTTCGGCCTCGTCTACTGGAGGGGCCGCAGCAGCAGCTCCCGTTCTCCCAGGTGTGTTAGTGAAACTTGTCAGGCAAATTGCTCCAGCCTTGCCGCCAGGGCTGCCGACAGATGTATTGTGCTCCCGCTTGGCCGCCGCGGGGGCTACAACGCCCCAAGATTTCTGCGACTTGACTGTTGGCGATGCTCAGCTGGTTTGGCAGCCACTGGCCAGTTGCACACATGAGTTTGTCAATCGATTCCTCGAGCTGTGCCAGGTGGAACGGAGCACTGGCCGCTGCGCGGCACAGGTTGGGAGTTCAGTTGCAGCAGCTTTCGCTGTCGCAGCCCCTGCCCAGGATCTTGGCACTGAGAGTGGCATTGACGAGGCTTGCCTCCGAAGGGGCATGGCTGCCCTGCGCCTTCTGGCAGATGCGCGCCGGGAGCAGCAATGCATCGAACCGGTTACGCTGGCTGCAGCAGTTCGTGATATGGCCAAGCTACCTGATCATCCTTTTGGCGATGAGCCTGTCCTTCCACGGGCGGCGGCGAAAAGAGCTCGAACAGCAGAGCCTGGCGCAACCAATTTCGAAATGAGGGCGGTGTGGCTTGAGTTTTGCAACTGGCGCCGCAGCGCTGCACAGTATGCCAGCGCAATTCAGCTCTGGGGTGAGGCAGCGGCCGTGAGCCGCGAGTCTCCTTGGCCCCCGAAGCATCCCACACTCTGCGCATTTTGCGCTTTATTTCGGAGCAGCGCTTCCCTCGGCCGTTATTTGTCGCACTTGCGGTCCGTGCTCCATCTGCTGCGGGCTCCTGCCGCGGAGTTGGCAGAGACTTCGCGCCTGGTACGAGGGGCGGAGAAAGCAGGTGCTGCGTTTCAGCGGCCGAAGGTTTGGGCGTCGACTTCCCAGACGCGCGAGTTGATCCGCTGGGCTTCAAGTGTAGAACGTAGGGATCTGGCCTTGTCATGGGCTGTTTCCCGGCACTTTTGCTTGCGGTTCTCGGAAACGTTGGCGCTTGGATCGGACGTGGCGCCGTTCCGGTTCTCGGGGCGCGGACCGGATTGCGAAGCAATTATCACTTTCCACCGGAGGAAGTGTTACAAGGCAGCAGTTGATGTAACGCGTAAATGCGCGTGCACGGGCCAGCGGCACATACTGTGCGGAGTGTGCGCTCTGCAAGAAGCAGTGGGGGCAAGTTCTGGCCGCCCATTCGCGCACATGTCGTATGCCGAAGCTCTGGCATTCCTTAAAGCTGGTGCAGCGGTTCTGGAGCTCCCGAGTGCACCATATTGGGGCACCCATGCCTTTCGCAGGGGGTTTGCCAACGACGCGCTGCGAGCTGGTGGGCCCTCTGCGTTATTCTGGTCTGGCGGCTGGAGGGGGCTTGCCGCTTTCGGGTACGCTACTGCGCAGACCCGGGGAGCATTGGCAGCCGCGGAGTGGCTGGCAGCCTTCTCGGATTCGAGCGGCGCAGAGGAAGACTAGCAAAAAGGAATAACGTATGCATGCTTTGGGTTGCTCATTTCAATTGTGCATAACGTATTCCCTGTCGCCTGCTCGGCGCGCTGCCGCCAGCCTGGCCGCTCCTGGATGCAGTGGGCCCTTGGAGTTTCCAGTCGGGGCCCGTCTGGCGGCGCCTTGCTCCCCATTTGCCCAACGGTGGCGCGGGAGCGTCGACCCAGCATAGCGTGCCTGCAGAGATTTTCATAGCCCCCAAATCGCGCAGCGATTTGGGGGGCAGGAAAATCTTCAGGGCAACGCGGCTCTTGCCTCCTTTCCTCTTGGCTTCTTGGCCTTTCCTGTCCTTGGCTCACTGCCTGGCAGTGCCTCCGCGGCGCGGCGGATCCTCGCATCTCACGGCCGGTGGCCTCGCAGAGGCTGGCGTACTTCGCAGTGCCTCCGCGGCGCGGCGGATCCTCGCATCTCACAGCCGGTGGCCTCGCAGAGGCTGGCGTACTTCGCGTGGGGCTGCCACGTTGTCCTCCCGTCCTCTTCCTTTGTTGGTTGGTTGATTGGCACGCTGCCCCGGCCGTGCTCGGCGCTGGAGTGCGGTAGCGAGTTGTGGGGCGCTGTCCTTCCCAGCAGGTGCCAAAAAACGAGGTTGCCGCCTTCGCCCGTGCCCTGCGGAACGGGGCGATAGTCGTGCAGTTTCCCACCCTCGTCCACCCTTCTTGGGTCGCCGTTCTGGGTCGGCGCTTCTGCCAGTGGGGCCCTTGGAGTTTCCAGTCGGGGCCCGTCTGGCGGCGCCTTGCTCCCCATTTGCCAAACGGTGGCGCGGGAGCGTCGACCCAGCATAGCGTGCCTGCAGAGATTTTCCTCAGGCGGGTGGCGCGGGCTGTCTGCCTTCGCTTACGCCTCTGCGAGGGCTCGCGGCGGAATAGCTGCTGCGGAGTTCCTCATCGAGCACTCAGAGTCATCGGACGCTGCCGAGTAAAATGCTCCTGCTTGCAGGTGGGGGAGCGAGAATCATCAGTTGCATTTCGCTTCGCGCAGCTGTCCGGTCCACCTGGGTGCAGAGGGGTGCCGCGGAGGTCTCCCAGAGTTGCCCCTGCCAGCTGCACGATAGCTGGTTGCCCACAGAACGCGTGGATACGCAATGGCACGGAGAGCGACGACAAATTTTAGTCGCCCCTAAATCGCGTAGCGATTTGGGGGGCAGTGAAATTTGAGGAGCGTTTGTGCTCTACGCCTCCTGGCCTCTTTGCCTCAGTGCCTCATGGCCTCGCCCTCACCAACGGGGGGCGCTCCCTGGTGGGAGCAGTGGAGTCGTGTGTTGGGTGAAGGGGAGTTTCTCTTTCCGCGCGCCTTGCCCTTCTCGGGGGCGGTGGTCCGTCGGTCTGTCTGTGGTCTGTCTCCGTCCGTCGGTCTGTCTGTCTGTCTGTCTGTCTGTCTGTCTGTCTGCCCGGAAGGGCAAAAGTGTGATACGCCCGAGGCGTGCCAGGCCCGGAAGGGCACTCGTGCGTCTCCCGCGAGCGTCGCTGGCCTCGCTCAGCGGTGTCTGGTTCTGCCCGGAAGGGCAGAAGTGTGATGCGCCCGAGGCGTGCCAGGCCCGGAAGGGCACTCGTGCGTCTCCCGCGAGCGTCGCTGGCCTCGCTCGGCGGTTTGGCGCTCGCAGGGTGTTCGCTATGCGGCAGGATTTTGTCCCGCCCGCCCTCCCCGTGCCCTTGCGTTTCGCTGGCTGGGGTGCCGCGGAGGTCTCCCAGAGTTGCCCCTGCCAGCTGCACGATAGCTGGTTGCCCACAGAACGTGTGGATACGCAATGGCACGGAGAGCGACGACAAATTTTACATAGCCCGCAAAAACCGCGCAGCGGTTTGCGGGGCAGGAAAATCTCAGGGCAGGCCCTTGTGGGCTTCTTGGCTTTCGCCCCTCTCCGCCTCTCCGCTATGGCAGGGGAATCCTTATGGCCTGGTTGCTGCTGGACGGCAGGCGGTCTTTTTCCTCCAACCTCGCTGCTCGGTTGCTCGGCTGAGTTGGTGGTTGATTGGCTTCCTACCCGCCGGTGCCTTGGCACTCTGGACGGTGGCGGTGCTGTCGCCCCTTCCTTCGCTGATTGGCAAGGTTAGTTGATTCTGGCCGCCATCTGTGCAGCGGCGCCGCCAAGGGGCAAACCGCGGCCACCGCTGGCTGCTCTGCTGCGCAGGGCTCGAAGGCGAGGTGCCGGCACCATTTCGTAACCCACCCACTGCCACCCTTGTCTGGTGCTCTTTCGCGGCGGTGTTCCTGTCAGGCTGGCCCCTTGGGGAATTCCAGTGTGGGCCAGCCTGGCGGCGCCAACTTTCCGTTCGCCCATAGACGGCGCGGGAATGCCGCCGAATGTCTGCCAGCACGGCCGGACCGAAGAGATTTTCAATTGGACGCGGAATGCGTCGGTTAGCGCGTTTGCTCCGAGACGGCGAAACGCGGCGGGGCGTGCAGCTTGAGCGCAGATGCGACAAAGTACATGCTGGCGCCAGGACGGGCGAGACGCGCCCGCATCTGTAATTTTCAGCGCAGGATGTGCCAGACTTCGCGTGCACCCCGGCGCGGCGCGCCCAACCCAGGTTTGGAATATTTGCGCGGAATGCGCCGGTCTGCGCGTTTGCCCGGGGATCGCGCATCGCGCAGGACGCGCAATCTGAGCGCACATGCGCCAATTACGCGTGCGTGCTGGGTTGCACGCAACTGCGCTGGAATCAGCCAATTGCGCCTAGCACGGCGGTGCGTTTTCGCCACAGCGGCAGCGCTAGATTCGCAATCTGGGCGCGAAGCGCATGGTTGTGGCAGAGCGCGTGCAATCTGGGCGCGAAATTGCAAGCCGAAGAGGCGAAGAGCGCGGAATGCGCCAGATTGCAGAGGTGCTGGAACCAGTGCAAGCGCGCCGAGCTGCGGAATCTGGGCGTCGAACACTTGAGTTCGCAGGTAGACGCGATTGCGCGGCCGGATTGCCCATTGGAGCGCAGGATGCACAGCACTGGGCGAAAGCGCGCCCGATTGGCATCGAGGCGCGTATTGCGCTGCAAGCACAGCGGCGCGGAGACGCGCACATCGGTTCAGGCGAACAGGCGATCGCCTGAGCAGCGCGTCGAGCGCGAACGCGCCCACAAGCAGGCCGCAGACAGTCAACGCAGTTGCGATTGCGTCTGGTCTGTGCAATGGGGCCGCTTCCTTTCAGACACTCCCGCAATGCAGCTGTCCGGACCACCTGTGTGCATTGGGCGTCTGGGTATATCCCAGGATGGCCCCTGCCAGCTGCACGGAAGCTGGCTGCCCATTGTGCGTGCGGAAGCGCAACGCCAGGGAGGGGCGACGCTGAATTTTAGTCGCCCCTAAATTGCGCAGCGATTTGGGGGGCAATGAAATTCGAGGAGCACACGGACCCCATGCCTCTTGGCATCATGGCCTCTGTTCCTCTCAGCAGCAAGCTCGCGGCAGCGAGCGCTCCCTACTGGGAGTTCCCGAGCTTGGCTCCTCGGGATGTCCTGTGGCCCCAACGTTTGTTGTTTTTCCCACGCTTCGCTGTGGGGAGCGTCGGTCTGTCAGTCAGTCCTGTCTGTCCGTCTGTCTGTCCGTCCGTCCGTCTGTTTGTCTGTCTGTCCGTCTGTTGTCTGTCTGTCCGCTCGGCGCTCGGGGCTGCGAGGTCCGTCTGGCAGCTCTCCTCGGTGGCGATCACCAGAGACAAGTTCGGGGCTCAGAGAGAGGGGCGACCTGGGTAGGTGCGCTCGTCCAGTGGTCGCCCTGAGGATTCTTGTTGGCGGCGTGCATTCTCGTTGCTTGGGTGCGGTTTTTCCCGCCCACCCCCCTGTGCGTAACGTTTCGCTGGCTGGGGCGTCTGGGTATATCCCAGGATGGCCCCTGCCAGCTGCACGGAAGCTGGCTGCCCATTGTGCGTGCGGAAGCGCAACGCCAGGGAGGGACGACGCTGAATTTTAAGTGTGGGCCAGCCTGGCGGCGCCAACTTTCCGTTCGCCCATAGACGGCGCGGGAATGCCGCCGAATGTCTGCCAGTACGGCCGGACCGAAGAGATTTTCAATTGGACGCGGAATGCGTCGGTTAGCGCGTTTGCTCCGAGACGGCGAAACGCGGCGGGGCGTGCAGCTTGAGCGCAGATGCGACAAAGTACATGCTGGCGCCAGGACGGGCGAGACGCGCCCGCATCTGTAATTTTCAGCGCATGATGTGCCAGACTTCGCGTGCACCCCGGCGCGGCGCGCCCAACCCAGGTTTGGAATATTTGCGCGGAATGCGCCGGTCTGCGCGTTTGCCCGGGGATCGCGCATCGTGCAGGACGCGCAATCTGAGCGCACATGCGCCAATTACGCGTGCGTGCTGGGGTGCACGCAACTGCGCTGGAATCAGCCAATTGCGCCTAGCACGGCGGTGCGTTTTCGCCACAGCGGCAGCGCTAGATTCGCAATCTGGGCGCGAAGCGCATGGTTGTGGCAGAACGCATGCAATCTGGGCGCGAAATTGCAAGCCGAAGAGGCGAAGAGCGCGGAATGCGCCAGATTGCAGAGGTGCTGGAACCAGTGCAAGCGCGCCGAGCTGCGGAATCTGGGCGTCGAACACTTGAGTTCGCAGGTAGACGCGATTGCGCGGCCGGATTGCCCATTGGAGCGCAGGATGCACAGCACTGGGCGAAAGCGCGCCCGATCGGCATCGAGGCGCGTATTGCGCTGCAAGCGCAGCGGCGCGGAGACGCGCACATCGGTTCAGGCGAACAGGCGATCGCCTGAGCAGCGCGTCGAGCGCGAACGCGCCCACAAGCAGGCCGCAGACAGTCAACGCAGTTGCGATTGCGTCTGGTCTGTGCAATGGGGCCGCTTCCTTTCAGACACTCCCGCAATGCAGCTGTCCGGACCACCTGTGTGCATTGGGCGTTTGGGTATATCCCAGGATGGCCCCTGCCAGCTGCACGGAAGCTGGCTGCCCATTGTGCGTGCGGAAGCGCAACGCCAGGGAGGGACGACGCTGAATTTTAGTCGCCCCTAAATTGCGCAGCGATTTGGGGGGCAATGAAATTCGAGGAGCACACGGACCCCATGCCTCTTGGCATCATGGCCTCTGTTCCTCTCAGCAGCAAGCTCGCGGCAGCGAGCGCTCCCTACTGGGAGTTCCCGAGCTTGGCTCCTCGGGATGTCCTGTGGCCCCAACGTTTGTTGTTTTTCCCACGCTTCGCTGTGGGGAGCGTCGGTGTGTCAGTCAGTCCTGTCTGTCCGTCTGTCTGTCCGTCCGTCCGTCTGTTTGTCTGTCTGTCCGTCTGTTGTCTGTCTGTCCGCTCGGCGCTCGGGGCTGCGAGGTCCGTCTGGCAGCTCTCCTCGGTGGCGATCACCAGAGACAGGTTCGGGGCTCGGAGAGAGGGGCGACCTGGGTAGGTGCGCTCGTCCAGTGGTCGCCCTGAGGATTCTTGTTGGCGGCGTGCATTCTCGTTGCTTGGGTGCGGTTTTTCCCGCCCACCCCCCTGTGCGTAACGTTTCGCTGGCTGGGGCGTCTGGGTATATCCCAGGATGGCCCCTGCCAGCTGCACGGAAGCTGGCTGCCCATTGTGCGTGCGGAAGCGCAACGCCAGGGAGGGGCGACGCTGAATTTTAAGACAAGTACGGTCCCAAAGAAGCGCTGCTGCGGAATAGGCTTGCAAATACCGACAGAGATGAATGACCCGCTGGCCAGGGGGGCTCTCTCGCAAGCGCAGCAGCTTCACCCCGCAACTGAACCGCACTCGCGTACTGCGGAGCATTTTTTCTCCACCCACAAAATTCAACCCACGTTGCCTGCTTTCGAAAATCAAAAAGTGCTGCCTGGTCTGTCCGCGCTCTCTTCAAAGCCGCTCGCGGAGGAATATCGGACTGCCCAAACGGACTTTCCGGCAACCGGCTCATGTCGCGGATGGCTTGCGCCAGCACGGCCGGGGGCAACAGTTCTGACCGACCCCTGGCCTCCGCCACCAGCGCCAAAGCTGCCTGCCCCCGTTGGATGTGGCCCGCAGGCTCGGTCTCTGCACCTAAGGTTGGGTGATTTGGGACGACAGGAGCTGGCGGTGGCTCGGCACGGCGGCTGGCTGGCTGCGACGACGCAGGGCGGCCGTCGGAACGCGCAGACTCCATCTCGCGCAGCTCTACCAGTGGATCTGTGGCCCCAGCCCTTGCGAGATCCGAGCAAAGAGCTGCGACATCACGCCCTGGAGGATGTGCGCTCGCCGCCTGTCTGACCAGGTTTAAGAGCACATTTAGCAAGACCAGTTCCTGCGACGCCTCACCTGAGCTCCCAGCTCCCACAGCAAGCTGCCGCCCCGGCTGGGCCGCAGCGCTCGCGCGACTCTCATCGAGAAAACGGAACATCACGCTGAGCCTAACGCTACGGATGGCATGCTGGCAACATGACTGCACTGGAATCCGACAAGAAGAGCAGCAGGCGCATATTTTCCGAAGCGGACCAGTGCAAACAGCCCTCCAGGTAGAACTCTAGCGCTGCCATGGGGCGTCCGGAGGATCTTCCCACGACACGCGCGAAAAACCTGCCTCGACCATCCGCTGCAAATCTGCTTCCTTGTGCTGCTGCCTCGTGGGCGCATCCGCGAGATTTAAATTGCTGGGCACATAGAACGCATACAGAAGAGTGCCCGTCCTGGCGACGCGCAGCCATAAATCCCCGAGGAGATCATTCCAGTCTGGCTGTCGCGACGACCCGCGGAGCAAAGTGCCGAGAGCCGTCTGGTTATCTGCAAACAAGACAACCTCAAGCTCGCCAAAGCTCTGGTTTTGAAGCCAGTGCAGCGCGCAAATCGCGGCCAACAGCTCCCAGGTGGCAACTTGTGTTTTTCTATAGCAAACCCAGCGCCAGACAGCACCGGAAACTCGTGCCGAGGACCAGACGCGCGCGTTGGGCGCACAAACCACCCAGGCGAGGTCACCACCGCCAGTGGCGTCAGAGTAAACTGTGCACTTGGTTCTGGCTGCGGGCTGCAAACAAAAGCGCCGTTGCGGCACGCAGTCTAGAAAACGCAGCCACCACTGAAGCGCCCGCTCCAGGCGCCCGGTCCAACGCCCAGACTCCCCGGTAGAGTGGCGGAACAGGGGTGCCAAATGCACACGCGCTGCTCGGCCGAAAACCGCTGAGGTTCCCCAACTGAGTTTGCCTGCCAACTCCTTGGCCTCTGCTGGGGAAATCGCCTGCCGCGCAAGAATGTCCTGAATCTGGCGCTTCCATCGCGAGAGCTTGTCAGGGCCAACCGACAATCGCACAGCGCAGGCCTCGCGCTCGACCGCGCAGTCAACTCCAAGGATCGGAGCCGCTGCTGACGCCGAAACGCGCTTGGAAGCGTCGAGCTCCCACTCTAGCAATTCAGATACCACCTCTGCGGCAACTGCGCTGGCCCCAGCTGGCGTTGCCAAGTGCGGCGCGCCCTCGAGGGTTCCGTCCAGCCCAAAAAGGTCGTCCACGAACCGGAGGAAAACAACATGGAACTGCTTGGCCAAAATTGCCCGGACGGCAGCGCCAAAGCGTTCCCAATTGCACACAGACGCGACAGCGCCGAAGGGACAAGCGAGAAGCTGCAGGCCCAGTCGGCGGGCCTCCGCCGAACCCCACGTCACCACCGCAAATTGCAGGTGGGAGCTCGCGAGAGGAAGGGTCTTGAACGCACCTACGAAATCCTCCTTGCGAAGCGCGGCTCCGCCAGCGCCCGCGCGGACAACCTTGCACGCCACGGCAGCGAAATGGTCCAGCGTGTCGTGCTGGATGGCTTCACTTACTGACACAGCCGCATTCACACGGGATGCCGTGAAATCGTCGACGCAGCGCACCTTCCGTGAATCCCCTCTCCAGCCCTCGTCGGCTGGAAACCTGGCTGTGAGCACGCATGTGTCACGCAACGGGCGCCACCTTGCGTGGCCATCGCTGGCCTCGTCGATGCATTTCTGCTCAAACGCATCGCGAACGGACTGCTCCACAGCCCGAGGGCGCTTCACACGGCGACGCGTGACAGAGTTCAAAACTGGCGCCTGTGCGCGCAAAGAAACCGCATTTTCAGCGGGAGCAGAGAAAGAGATGCATGGCAAAACCCCGCTGCGCGGAATTTCGCCGATCAGAGCGAAACCACTCTGCAGGTCGCGCACCAGCCGGTCGTCGGGCCAGCTGATCGCCTCGAGCATCTCCGACAGAACAAGCAAATTTTTCTTCGGACCAAGAACACTGCGGACGTGCGCAGGCAAACCCGCGAATTTGCCCGCCCACAGTGGGTCCAGCACGCGCTTGCGCTGCCGCCACTACTCGAGGCTCGCAGCGCGGGACTCGGCCAACGCGTGCCCGTCGAAGGCAAGCACCTGGCAAAGCGAGTCTGCCACAGCTGCAGGGATCTCGGGAAGCTCGTCACAGGACGGAAGACCCAGAGCCCAGTTCAAATGATCGAGCGGCGTGCAATCACGCACTGCAGGATCGTCCAGGAAGCTATGTTCAGCCCTCCGCGCCGCAGCGACACGAGGACAATCGAGGCATGCAAACTGAAAAGGAAGCTCCGCCTCCCCCGCGGGGCAGAACGGAGCGGAGACGCACCAACAGCACCGCCGGCGACAAAAGTGGCCGAAGCGTCGCTGGCAGCCTTGCTGTTTCCGCTAACGGAAGCCGCTCACTTCTTCCACGCTTTGGCGCCGCGGTCCTGGCTCTGCCAGCCGCCCTGCCAGCCGCCCTGCTGCTTGCGTGGGCTGCGCGAGCGCGGCGGCAGCAACGGAGACCTGGGCGCAGGGGACTGCGCCGCCGAGCTGGCGGCAGAGCCGTGACCGGAACCGCCCTTCTGAGCGGCGCCGTCGGCTTTCCCCTTGCCCTTGCCCTTGGTGTGGGCGAACTTCGCAGCATCAGAAGCCCTGGCTGTCACCTTGTCCCTGGCCTCCTTGGCCAGGTCCCGGTCGATCCTGGAGAACATCACTTTCCAGTCGGCGTCGCCCTTCTCTAGGCCCTTGGCCATCGCTTTCCGCGCCAGGATGTCGTACTGGTACGCCGTGCGGGCGCCGCCGTGCTCCTCCGCCACCTTGGCCAGCAGGAAGCTGTACCCCAGGATGTCCAGGGGGGTGGCGGTTTTCATGAGGATCAGCTTGACTCCCCAATCAAGCAAATGGGCCTGGAAAGTGGCGTAGCCGGGGTAGTCGACCTCCGTAGCGGCGCGAGCGCGCTTCAGCTCGGCCATCTGCCTGGCGGTCGGGCACCGATCCTTCCCCAACGGGGACCTCGACGGCCGGCACGCGCGACCATGAAGGGCGAAAGTTCCTTTGCAGGTCCTCGCCTTCTGCGCTGCCGACGTGCAGGCGGCCTTTGTCACGTGCGACGCGGCCTGCCGCCTCGAAAACAGCCAAGTTCTCTTCCGATGGCAGCAGATCCTCCGGGAAGGTGGCCATGCCAAGTTCAGCAACCCGCTCAGACAGCTTAAAAGAAAGCGCCTTGGTTGACCGCTTGTGGGTGGCCGCCTGGGCCTCCAAGTACTCGCGCATCGTGGAAGCCAAGGTGGCCTCGGGAGTTGGAGGAGGCGGCTCTGTGGCCCCGCACTTCCTCTGAACACGGAGTGCGAAGGCGATCTGGGCTGGCTGCACTGCCCACGCACGGAACACGGGGCTCTCACCATCCTTGTCGTACGGCTTCTCGCCGTGTTTGATCGTGCTGCTGATGACGCCCCGCATGGCAGGCTCGGCCAAGTCCAGGGGAGAGATGGAGCCCATCGTCTCCCCCAGCAGGCGCCCGACGGACAGGTGCCAGAAGAGGTCGTGCTTCGCCTTCGGCGACGGATCAACGTCGAGCAGGAACGAGCACCATTCCACCATGTCCTGTTGCGCCGCGCCTCCCAGGGCACCCTGGGGCAACCCAGCAACGAAGGCAAGCGCATCCTGGTGCGCGAAAGCCATTATGTGATGGCAGAAGACGCCAGCGTAGGGGGCGCAAACTGGGCGGCAGGCAGCTTGAGCCCAAGTTACTGCGCACAACGGCCAAAACATGCCTGGAACGGGGCCTTGCCCCCTGGACACGCCTGGGTCCGAAACGTCTCCACGTTCAATGCACGAGCGCTTAGCAGCCAACCTGGGGCGCAGCCAATGCGCAGCACACTGGGGCTGGCCCGATACGGCAGACCTGGTCCCGAAGACACCGCCACACCTGGGGCAGAAGTGCCGCGCAGCACACCAGGGGTAGCACACCGCAGGCCGAGCCCACGCGGGCCCGCAGAAACTGCGCACCTGGCCAGAAACGATGGCTGGTACAGCCCCCAACAGAGCACCCCTGAGCCCGAAGAGGCTCCCGTGCGGCACAGACTGGCCGGCGCAGGGCCGACAGAGCCCACCTGGGCCCCAAGCACTGCCACACCTGGGGCAGAAGCCATGTGCAGCACATCGGGGCTGGCAACGAGCGAGCGCCCCTGGGCCCGAAAACGCTGCCTCTCCAGGGGCACGACGACACGCAGCAGCACTGGCTGCAACGGCCCGGCACACCTGGCTTGCACACGCTGCCACACCTGGGGCAGAAGCGATGCACAGCACACCTGGACTGGACAACGCCACACGAGCACACCTGGGCCCGAAACTGCTGCCACACCTGGGGCAGAGCGACGCACAACAGTTCGGGCCTGACAACGCCAAGCGAGCACACCTGGGCCCCGAATTGCTGCCACACCTGGGGCAGAAGCGATGCACAGCACACCTGGGCCGCACAGCGCCGAGCGAGCACACCTGGGCCCGAAATCGCTGCCACACCTGGGGCAGAAGCGATGCACAGCACACCTGGGCTGCACCACGCCAGCGAGCACACCTGGGCCCGAAATTGCTGCCACACCTGGGGCAGAAACGATGCACAGCACACCTGGGCTGTACAACGCCGAGCGAGCACACCTGGGCCCGAAAACGCTGCCACACCTGGGGCAGAAGCGATGCACAGCACAACGGGAGACAAGCGCGAGCAGTGCCAACCCCCAACCCGTGGCAACGAGATCACGGGCAGGGCCCACAGTGGCGACGAGAGCACCAGCGACACGCAACCGCACCAGCCGAACTATGGGGTGGCCAGCGCTGAGGCGTTTGAACGGTAGCCGGCGCCGGGGCGAGAGCGAACAGCAACTGCCACAGGTGCTGCCCGAGCACGCGGGGCAGTCTGGGACGAGAAGCCTGCCAATCAATCACCAACCAGCCGCCAGCAACAGAAGCGGAGGACAAGCGGAAGGAGGCAGGGCGTGGCACCGCCAAATCCGCCGGCCAGCGGCCACCGACTGTGAGAAAGGTCCGCCGCGCCGCCAGGGCACTGCCAAGCGGTGGGAGCGAGCATAGAAGGCCGCAGAGGCCCCGAGGGGAAGAGGCCACCAAGGGGCCCGCTCCCAGGATTTTCCTGCCCCCCAAATCGCTGCGAGATTTTGGGGCGATGAAAAATCTTCCTCCATCTCCTCCAATGGTTTGCGCCCTTGTGCGTACACAGGGCAAACACTAATCGCACGTCTGGCTGGCGATGTCTTGGGGCGAAAGCCACCAGTATCCCTGTGCACCCCAGGACATCCTGGACAGACGCATCCTGTGCAAACGTAGAACCCCAATGCACACAGGTGTGTGTGTGTGTGTGTGCGCGCGTGTGGGAGTGTTGTATGCCGCAAGTACATGTTCAACCGGCTCTTTTTTTTTCCTTCTTCCGTCATCGCCTGAAGAATCAGAGAACTCTATTAAGAATTCCGCTTCAGCTAGCGTCGGGCCTTGGCCGAGAAACGCATGAGTGCCCCAGGATCGCGCTTCGGCGAATCCCAGAGCCTGCGCCGCAAGCTTCAAGCAAACCAAGGATTCGTTATATGAGATCCCCGAAAAGGGAGTGTTGCTGTCAGCCAATCTCCGCCTCAAGACGCATGTGCCGCATAGCGTCTTCCCGTGCAGTGCGCAAATGCAACGACGAGACACTTCGACAGGATCAGAGCAGCACTTGCGATTTGTGAAAGTAATCCGGATGGCCTCGGTGCCTCCGGCGGTCGCCTCAAGCACAACCCGCGCCCGAGATTGACCCAATTGCAGCACCTCTCCGTAACGAAGGCAATAATGCCGTGCCACGACCCATGAATCGCCTATCTCTTCGTGGCCATTTTTGTAGCACCACTGCGCCAGTTTCCGAGTCTGATCGGCTGTCGCACGGATTTTGAAACGACGAATTGCTCTTCCAGATTTCTCTGCTCCACGTGCCACACGTCCTGTGTCAAGCAGCGCCCCGACAGGTGTCCGCGTCCACCGCAGGATAGTCCTCAAATGGGACAGATACTTGCCGAGAGAAGAAGCACTGCGAAAAAGGACCGCGAACGCGTCCACCTTTGCCTCCGACGGCGGCCGAGGATCGAATCCGTGCAGAGAGCAACTTTGGCCATACAATCGAAGCGCCGAGGCGTAACCCCTAGCACTGGCCTTCCAGCCACAGAATTCGATCCGCATAGCTTCTCTTTCGAAATCCATGTCTGCAGTGCTCCCCGAGCGCCGTGTCACTTCTGCCCGGGGCGTCTGCTGTGGAGGTGCCAACATCAACGTATCGACAGCCGCCATTGCGACAATCGCGTCGGCCAGTATGTCTGGCGAAGGCAATTGCGCAGACAGTCGTATCATGGTACAAACTCCCAGCGCAGCCATTGCCCGTCTCTGCTTCGCAGCATCATGAGCAACACATGTACCTGCAATCTTTGGAACAGCAGCCGGAAGTGGTGCTTTAGCTTGCGCGGGGCTCCCGGGTTTGGCATTGCAAGTGCCGGTTTGCGCGCAGATGGCTAGAAATTGCTTCACAAATGATACTGGCCAACGCTGAAGAGGAACCCAAATCATGCAAGCCTCTTCCGCCGAGATGCCCTTGAAGTCGGAAGGACCCGCGGCGCCTTCGTTGAGCAATTCCCGTTCGAGAATATCGATCTCGGCCGACTCGCCAGAAACAGCACTGGCGCGGCGCAACAGAGGTGCAAGCCATGATTCCGTATGTGGACGAACATTTCTGCCTCGTTCAGCTGTGCCGCTGAGAGCGGCAGCCCGGCTAGAATCCAGAGAATTAAGCAAACCGCGATTCATCGCGGATTGAAAAGAAGCAGCTGGGCCGGCGGCTACGGAAACGAAAACACGATGTATTCCGGTGTCAATCGCACGGAGGAAGAAATCAACAGTTTTCGCTTGAGTATCGCGCTCCTTTGCGCTCTGCACCGACACTGCCGCGGAAAGCTGCTCCTCGAAACTATGGCCTGAAGGCGTCTGCCCCGGCCGACAGGTGATGGAGATGATCTCTTTTCCACTGCGCTCCGCTGCATTCTGTCAGTCTCCCTTCCATGGCACGGCAGCTGGCCACTGCCACGGGATCTGCCGGAATCCGCGCTCTGCGAGTTCAGCGGCGGACGCTGCAAAAGACTCGCCCCTGGTAGGGCCGTCTGCCAAATTCAATTTGGACGGCACGCGCACCGCATGCAGCAGGAGGCCTGCAGCAGCTTCAGTGAACCAAAAATCATTGACAACTTCATTGTAATCATCCTGGCGGCTCGCGCCCCGGACGAGAGTATGAAGCGCGACGTTGCTATCAATGAATAAGACGGTTTCGCAATCCTTGAGCCCGTGCTCAATTAGGACTTGCACGCTGCAGATGGCGGCCACAAGCTCCCATAGAGAGATCTGCGCACGGCGCTGCTGAGCCCAGCGCTTCGCCGCCGCAGGCACTGAAGCAGCGGACCACAAACGCATAGTAGGATGGGAAAGTGCAAACGCAATCTTCCCATCGCCGGCTGCGTCTGTGTAGACGAAACAGCGCTGCACCTCGCGGGGGTGGAGATTCACGACTCGAGTCGGACAGGAGCCAAGAAAACGTCGCCACCACAAGAGCGCGTTCAGCACGCGCCTCGGAATTCTTGCGCTCCTGCTATTGGCTTGCTAGTGCAAAGCAGCCAGATAAGCTCTGGCCCCGCGGCCGAAAACTACGGAACCGCCCCAGCTGAGCCGACCTGCCAAACGTTTAGCTTCAGCTGGCCGGAGAGAATTGGCTTCTAAATCGCAATCTATGCACCGGATCCACTTCTCGAGTTTCTCCCGACCAATCCAAAATGCAATGGCGCCTGGCCAAGCGCGGGCGCAAACTCCGAGCACAGTTGCGCTGGATGCATCGTCGACCGATTTCTTTTGGTCCAACTCCCATCCCAGGAGCTTTATCACCTGGCGGGTGCAGTTTGCAGCACCCCTCGGCCCTGCAAGTTCGTGTGAATTCTCTTCTGTACGATCTGCGGCAAACAGGTCGTCGACAAAGCGAGGCGAGGCAATTAAAAATTCCTGCGCTAAGAACGCCTGGACAAAACTGCCAAAACGATGCCAAGAATGCACCGAGCTTAAAGCCCCGAAAGGACACGCGAGCAACTGCAGTCCTGAGTTCTCAACTGCTGCGGCTGCCCACGAGACTACGGCAAAACGCAAGTGGTCTGCGCGAAGAGGTAAACTCTTGAAAGCGCTCTTGAAATCTTCCTTGCGGAAGCGAATCTCAGCGTGCTCGCCGCACCCTGCGATTAAAGCAGACGCTAAACTAACCAGCGAATCTAGATTGTCCACTGGGAGAGCTTCCCCGACGGACGTAGCTGCATTCACATCGGAATCGCTAAATCATCCACGAGGCGCACCTTTGGGGTCAAATTGCCCTCTGCGTCCTCGCGGATGCCTTCAAACACAGGAAACCGAGCTGTTATAATGGAAGTAGCGGGCGATAGTGGTGTCCACCACGCCTTCCGCGTCTCGACTTCCTCGTCGCACTTGGCATTGAAAGCGTGCGAAATCGTAGGCTCTCCTATCTCAGACCGGCGAATGCGTTCCAGAGTCGCATTATTGCCGGCCCGAGCTCCGTCCAGCAGCATCTCTTCGCTCATGCAGTCGGGCTTATGATCTACCGCAAGCGAAGTGCCACTTCGCGGAAGCTGGCCGAGAAGCGGGAAACCGTACTTTAAATCCTCTGCCAGCGCTGCGTCAGGCCACTCCATGGCCGACGCAATCTCGGCGAGCAAGCGGATATTCTTATCCGGGCCCAAAACCTCGCGCACATGGTACGGCAGAGTTGCGCGTTCCTGTGCCCAAGCCTGGCTCGTCACGCGATCCCGCTCGCGCCAAAATTCTAGCTTCTCTGCCCGAAACGCACACAATTGAGCAGCGCTCATTGCCGTGGGGCGCTCCGCTGCGCGCGCCAGAAGCGGCGGCAGAGGTGCAAAGCCAGAGACGCGAGGCAAAGAGTGGGCCCACTCCAGATGGGTCCAGGGAGTCATAGCTCCCACGCGGGACGCATCGAGCAACAATGCATCCACCGCGTCCTTAAAAGTGGCGAAAGGCAAAACTGCAGAAGCCGAGCGCTCCCTACTGCTTGACCGGGTACCTAGATCCGAATCACTGTCCGGGCCGTCATCGCCACCTCAGCGGCGATCCTTCCAGCCGCCCCACTCGGACTTGCTGGAGCGGTGCTCGGCCTTGCCTGTCTTGTCCTTGCCGCCGCCCTTGCCGGTCTGAGCTGGCGTCCTCGAACGGTGGCGGCTGGGAGAAACGACCTGGCGGTTGTCGGCAGCACCTCCCTTGTGGAACGTCTTGCCGCCCCGAGACTGCCCTGCAACTGTGGACACGGGCGCGGCAGACCCTGCGCCGCGGCCACCTCCTTTCTTGCTGGCGCGGGCGAGGGCATCGCCAGCCTTGTCCCTGGCCTCCCGGACCATGTCCCGGTCCAAGTTCGTGAAATACCACTTGGCTGTGGCGTCCTCGCCGTTCTCGAAGGCGCGAGCCATCTCCTTCCGCGCCAGCAAATCATATTGATATGCGGTGTTGACGCCTCCAGACTCCACATGCAGCCGCAACTGGAACACTCGGCGGTGCGAGAATGGCGCTCAGCGGCGCCAGACAAAGACAATCTGCGGCTACAATTTGGGCGCCAACCTTGAACAACAACACAGCAGCAGTGACGGGGGACCCACGAGCTGGCCTTCGAACTTGAACAACACAGAGCACCCAGCACCAGAGGCTCGAGAGGCAAACCCCCAACCTCCAGCATCGGGCCCCGCCAGCTCCCGCGGAGCCACCAAGTGTGCGAGACGGGGCCACCTGCTCTCTCGGGAGAGCACGACGCGCATAAGGCAGAGCCGCTGGCCCTCTCAGGAGGGCACCAAGCATATGAAACAAGAGTGCTTGTCCATAATGGCCCCATTACGCAAACCAAAGCCCCCAGAGGCTAAGAGGATGAGAGTGGATGACGATACGCTCCGTCGTCATATTTTCCTGCCTCCCAAATCGCTTCGCGATTTGGAGGCTAATGAAATTCGAGGAGCACACGGACCCCATGCCTCTTGGCATCGTGGCTACTGTTCCTCTGAGCAGCAAGCTCGCGGCAGCGAGCGCTCCCTACTGGGAGTTCCCGAGCTTGGCTCCTCGGGATGTCCTGTGGCCCCAACGTTTGTTGTTTTTCCCACGCTTCGCTGTGGGGGGCGTCGGTCTGTCTGTCGGTCCTGTCGTTTGTCTGTCCGTCTGTCCGTCCGTCTGTTTGTCTGTCTGTCCGTCTGTTTGTCTGTCTGTCCGCTCGGCGCTCGGGGCTGCGAGGTCCGTTTGGCAGCTCTCCTCGGTGGCGATCACCAGAGACAGTTCGGGTTTCCCAGGATGGCCCCTGCCAGCTGCACGGAAGCTGGCTGCCCATTGTGCGTGCGGAAGCGCAACGCCAGGGAGGGGCGACGCTGAATTTTACCTGGGAGCCATTTTGCCGAGTGAGGCGAGGAAACTCGCAGGTGAGCTCAGCTGGGGTGCGGCGGCCGCTTACGGTCGAGCAGCGCGGGTGCATTTGGCTCTTCTGTTCCGCCATGCGTCGGGGCGGAATTCAAGAATGCCAGGGAGCGTCGAGCGTGCTCTTTGCTGGTGGCTTCGCTTTCTCAGCTGCGTGCCCCTGCGAGTGGTGCGTTGCGCACGGCCGTCTGCCCGGACCCGCTGCGTCGTCTACTCAGACGCAACCGGGCATGGACACGTGGCGTGGGCCATTTGTCTGCCGGGGCGACGTTTTTGGGCTGCTCCCGTAGTTCCCGGTGCTGTGCGGCGCTGGGTGGGCGCCCCACAGGAAGACCCAAATAGCCGCGTGGGCGCTGCTCGCCGCGATATGCGCGTTACAGTGGCTCCTGGGTCTAGGCCTCGGCGATCTCGAGGTGCTTCTGTTCGTTGACAACGAGACAGCCCTGGGCACCCTCATTCGAGCGTCGTCCAGGCAACCAGACTGGAATGCACTTATCGGCGATCTTTGGCTCCGCGTCGCCAGCTCGGCAACACTTCTCTCTTGCTTTTGCGTCCCCAGTCATTTGAATCTCGCGGGCGCGCCGACCAGGCCGCGAGAGAAGGCTGCAGCGCTGGAGGCGATGCAGGCTCAGGGGTTTTCTCCGCGCGAAAACGCGTAGCGTTTTCAGCGCGAGAAAACAACGAGCGGCCGGAGTTGTCTATGTACTCCTCCGCTTCTTTGCTCACTCGCCTTATCCCCAAGTGGGTGCTCCTGGTGGAGCCGGTGGAGCTTGGCGGCGCTTCCCGTCGGCGGTGTTGCTTCTCGCGCGCCTGGGGGCTTCGGTGAGGTCGCGGTTGTCCGTCGGTCTCTCTGGGCCGTTGGTCTGTCTGTCTGTCTGTCTGTCTGTCTGTCTGTCTGTCTGTCTGTCCGTCTGTCTGTCTGTCTGTCTGTCGTCGGCGTCGTCGTCGTCTTTGCCCTTGGGGGCGGTGGCGCCGCAGTTCCCTTTCCGGGGCTCGGTGGCCGTGTGCTCGCGGCCATGGTGCCCGCGGAGTTGGCCACAGGCGGCGCGCTCCCTCGGTGGGCCGCTGGGGGCGGTCTTCTTGGTGCCGGCTGCGCCGAAGGGCCAGGGCAAAGCGCGCAAAGGGGCTGGGCCCGCGCCGAGCACTCCCAAGAAGAAGAGGTCCAGGTCGCCAAAGCGCTCTGGCAACGGCGGCAACTCCAACGGCAAGGGAGGCAAGGGCGGCCATGGCAACAACCAGGGCAACAAGTCCTGGCAGGACAAATGGTGGAACAAGTGAGGGGAAAAATGATTCCCCGAGACAGACGTGGAGGAACAACTGAGCGAGGTTTCTGACGGGGGCTCTTTTCAGGGTACAGAGGAAACAACTGAGTTCCCAGGTAGTGGTGGAAAGGATTTTCTTGTCGAGATCCGTTCGGCCGCGCATGCTCTGCTACAGGATCGGGGCGCTCGGTCTGCTATGACACCTGCGGCGCATTTTAAATGGGCGCAGTCTTTGCCGCACGTCGCGCGTGAGGGCTGCTTGCCTCCTTTGCTGCAGGATGCAATTCAAAAATCCTCGGCTCTCAGCCCGGGGGCTTTGCATAGATGGCGCGCTGACGCTTTAGAGTACTGGCAGGGGCGGAAACGTGACCTGGCTGTCCCCTGGGAGCAAATTCTGCAGGGATTACCGCTGCACGTGCAGCAGCTGGTAGGGCCGGGGAAGAATATACTGCTTCTCGCAGAGATGCTCGAGAGCATCGCGTGGCCAGATAAAGAGCTTGTACATAACTGAGCTTTCGGATTTCCGATCGTAGGCAGGTTGAATCCTTCCGGTATAATGCCTCCGAAGCGGCGCGTGTCCGAACCAGTGGCCGTAAGTGCGCTGGAATCTTCGGTGGGCGCTATCAACGCCGACACTTTGTGCAAGGTGTGGGCCCGCGCGTCGGTGCGCCCCGCGGTAGAGGAGGCGTTTGAGAACAAATGCAAAGAAGAGGTTGCGCAGAGGAGAGCTTTTTGGGTAAAGCTTTCCGCCGTAGATGCTTTGCTTGCAGTCCGCTTCCCTGTCGACGAAGGTTGGCGGGAACGTGCCGGGCAGAGGAGTAGGAAAGTACGTCTGATCGACGATTTCAGTGGCAACGGTCTCAACTCTGCCACTTGCATTCCAGGGGAAATGCGTCACGACACGCTCGATGCACTTGTTGGTGTGGCCCGGGCTTGTTTTGACGCTGCAGAGGGAGGTTCGCCTCTGCCCTTCCGCAAGGATGATTTTAAGAGCGCGTTCAAGACGCTTCCTGTGCAGGAGAACCATCTCCGGTTTTCAGTTCCCACATGGAATAGTGCTGCGCAGCAGGACAAGGGATTACAGTTGCTCTCTTGTCCTTTTGGCGCGGCGGCTTCTGTCTTTGCGTGGCATCGATACGGTAGCGCGGTGCAAGCAATTTTGGCCCGTATATTTCTGCTTGCTTATCCGCGTTTCGTCGACGATTTGTTCGGCGCAGACGCGTGCACGAGCGCCGCGGATCCCGGATCTTTGGTGGGTCCGCGAGGGTCGGCGGGGCTTGCGCGCACAGTGATCGTGGACTTGCTTGGCTGGCTGCTAGATGAATCCAAAGCAGTTGCTGAGGCGACACAAACCGTGTTAGGCGTAGAGGCGAAGGCTTGCCTGGAGGGCTTTTGGTTTTGGATTGGGTGCGAGAAGAAAAATAAGTGGCTCCAGCAAATTCGTGATGCTTTGCGTAGTGACGTGTTGGCGCCAGCAGAGGCTGCTAAACTTGCTGGTCGCCTTAGCTGGGGGGGCGCAGCTGTTTTTGGCCGCGGAGCGAGAGTTTTTCTGGCACCGCTCTTCTGGCAGAGCAGCCAACGGAAACGTGCGCTGGCAGCTCGCGTGCGCAATGCTCTGCAGTGGTGGGAGCGGTTTTTAAGCTCTGAGCCTTCCGTTTTCGTGCGGTTCAGCCAACGTCCGCTCCAGAGGTGCATCCTGTGCACTGACGCCACTGGCGGAGGGAACTTGGCTGTAGTGCTTCAAACTCCGTCGAAGCGTGTCTGGGCGGCAGCAAAGATTCCGTCTGGAGCTTGGGCTTGGGCTCGGCCCAGGCGCACGCAGGTGACCCTCTGGGAATTAGTGGCAGCATTGTGCGGCGTGCGGCTTTTCTTGGAGCAAGGAGTCGAGTCACCAGAGCTCATTGTGTTTATCGACAACACAGCGGCGTTGAGCGCACTTTTGCGTGGCAGTTCCCGGCAGCCCGATCTCAACGCAGTTTTGGGCACCATCTGGTTCGATCTAGCTGCAGCAAGTGTGCTTATGCACGCTCATTATGTCCCTTCTGCGTTGAATCTGGCAGATGGGCCTACTCGCGTAAGTAAAGCGGAGCAGAGCCGCGCTAAACTAAACAGCTTGTCTTTCCGGGAGACGGCTTGGCGTTGGCCAGCGCTCCCCTGGGACAGCTAAGGCGGCAATGGCTGGGTGTCCGCGGAAGAAAAATGTGCGCAGCGCAGGCGCGCTCAGTTTCCCACGCGCGGCTTCTGCCTGGCACTTCTGCTTTTTCCGTAGCCTTCGGCTCAAACAGATTGCGGGTTGCAGCATGGCGTTGAGTTTTGTCAACGCAGAGCGGGCGCGATGGCAGCGCTGACGAGAGGGGCTTCCTGAAACCAGCGAGCCAGCACTGCCGCCTGTCGCTTCCCTTCCACGTCCTGGCCATCCTGCGGATCGCTGGCGCGGTGAATTGGCGAGCGTGCTTCAGAAGGCCGGCGGCGCCGCGAAGCAGGACGTCCATGACGCGGACGGCATCGCAGCAAGTCTGCAGCGCGACGGCGCGACTTTTTTTTTTTTTTTTTTTTTTTTTTTTTTTTTTTTTTTTTTTTTTTTTTTTGTGATTTTGGCTCGTTGGACGCTTTCGAGGCGCAGGAGGTTTGGCCTGCTCTGGGCCAGCTGGACGTTGCCATCGTCGAGGTTTTTCTGTTGTTCTGTGGTCGAGCGGATAGGGGGATGCAGCAGCCAGAGGTGCAGGAATCGCGGACGGACCGCCAGGCTCACAGCCGTGAGCGTTCATTGGCGGGTCCAGCTGCGCCAGCCTCGGCGTCGGCCGAAGAAATGGCGCAAGCGCTCGCAGCATTGCGACTGGTAGTGGCTGCAAGGCAATCGGGCTGTGTCCCCCCGCCGCCGGTACTGGCGCACGCCATGCGCGTGCTCCACAAAGTGCCAGAGCCGCCCGTGGACATGCCTGGCCAGGCGCCAACAGCTGAAGCTCGCGAAGCTCAACGAAGCCCTGCTCCCGCCGCCGTCTTCGCGGAGCGGGCATGCTGGATTGAGTTTCAAGGCTGGCGAAAAAGTGTCTTGGGTTATGCGTCTGCTGTGGTCTTGTGGGGACAGGCAGCGGCTACGGTGCGCGTGGAGCCATGGCCCCCTCAGGAGTGCATCTTGGGTCGCTTCGTGTCTCTCTTTCGGAGCGGAGCTTCGTTAGCGCAGTATGTGTCTCGTCTTCGCACCAGGTCCTTTGGCGGACACTTCCCGCTTGATTCGGGGCGCTGAGAAGGCCACGGATCCGGCGACTCGCCGTGTGAAGTTGAGGGCTTCGCCAGGAGACACGCGCGCCCTGGCAAAGTGGGCTTCCGAGACGGCATCCAGGCCGGACGTGGCTCGGTCGTGGGTTGTGTCGCGCCACTTCACCTTGCGCTATAGTGAAACCTTGATTATTGGTACGAGCCTGGCCCCACTAAGAATCAAGGAGGTCAAGGGTAAGAAGCAGGTGATCGTAACATTTCTGCGGCGGAAATGTTACAAGGAGCCAGTTGAAGTGGTCAGGGGCTGCATATGTGGGGCGCAGGGGCCGTCTTTGTGCAGCGTGTGCGCCTGTTGTCGAGGCCAAAGAGCCACCGTTCCAACACATATCTTATTCCGAGTCGTTGGCTTTCTTAAAACTAGCAGCGGCTGCGTGCAATCTGATGTCCCCGCAGGCGTGGGGCACGCGTGCTTTCAAACGTGGTTGGGCTTCGGATGCTCTCAAAGCAGGAGGTCCGACTGCCCTCTTCTACAGCGGAGGCTGGCGTGGGTTGACTGCCTTTGCGTACGCCAGTGCCCGGGCACGTGGGGCCCTGCAGGCAGCTGAATTTTTGGTCGAGCATTCGAGCTCGTCAGACGGCGAGTGAACTTTCTTGGTGCACTGGGCCTGGCTGTGGTTCCAAAAAGATTCTCTCTTGCTTCGCGGGCAACGCGTAGTCAGCTTCCGCCTGGGAGGTCTGGGTGCAGCGGGGATTTGGACTTGTCCCAGAGTCTCCCAGTCAGGCAGCGGGGTCTGTCGCGTCCCACTGCTCCCGCGGAGGTCGTCGATAGTGTTTTCTCCGCGCGAAAACGCGTGGCGTTTTCAGCGCGAGAAAACAACGAGCGGCCGGAGTTGTCTATGTACTCCTCCGCTTCTTTGCTCACTCGCCTAATCCCAAAGTGGGTGCTCCTGGTGGAGCTGGTGGTGCTTGGCGGCGCTTCCCGTCGGCGGTGTTGCTTCTCACGCGCCTGGGGGCCTCGGTGAGGTCGCGGTTGTCCGTCGGTCTCTCTGGGCCGTTGTTCTGTCTGTCTGTCTGTCTGTCTGTCTGTCTGTCTGTCTGTCTGTCTGTCTGTCTGTCTGTCTGTCCGTCTGTCTGTCTGTCTCTGTCGTCGGCGTCGTCGTCGTCTTTGCCCTTGGGGGCGGTGGCGCCGCAGTTCCCTTTCGGGGGCTCGGTGGCCGTGTGCTCGCGGCCATGGTGCCCGCGGAGTTGGTCACAGGCGGCGCGCTCCCTCGGTGGGCCGCTGGGGGCGGTCTTCTTGGTGCCGGCTGCTCGGTGTTCGGTTTTTCCCGCCCGCCCGCCCTGGTGGTGGGGGTTCGGTTTTCGGCGATCGCCTGACTGGGGATTTGGACTTGTCCCAGAGTCTCCCAGTCAGGCAGCGGGGTCTGTCGCGCCCCACTGCTCCCGCGGAGGTCGTCGATCGTGTTTTCCCGCGTGCCGTGGAGCGCGCCCGGAATCGCCAAGAGCGCCGCTCCGCGCATTCTGGCGCAGGCGCGCTCAGAATCGCAAATGGAGCGCGAGTCCGCGTATTCTGGCGCAGGCGCGACCATAATCGCAAACCGAGCGTGACTCCGCGCATTCTGGCGCAGGCGCGCCCAGAATCGCAAACGGAGCGCGAGTCCGCGCATTTTGGCGCAGGCGCGCGCAGATTCGCAAATGGAGCGCGAATCCGCGCACTCTGGCAGGCGCGCCCAGAATTGCAACTAAGCGCGACTCCGCGCATTCTGGCGCCAAGATTGTCATTCCAAGCGCGTTTCTGCGCTCGGCGGCGCAGGAGGCGGCCCAAATCGTCTTCGGGGTGAGTTTTCCAAATCTTCTGCGCAGGGCGCCCGCAGTGGTATTCTGAGCGCAGTTCCGCGCTCAGCGGCGCTGGCGCGCCCAGAATTGCGATTGCACGCGATTCAGCGGGTGCCTTCGTCGCAGGGCGCCGCACGCTTAGATTGGCATCAATGAATGCAGTTGTCGTGCCTTCGCGGCGCAGGTGCGCCCGAAATCGCAGTTCGCGCGCGATTTCGCAGTTTCTTGCATTCTGCGGCGCGGAGCGCCCAGATTAGCATTTTGAGCGCGTTCCCGAGCTCTTCCGCGCTCGGTGGCGCAGGTGCGCCCAGAATTGCAATTCGGATGCGATTCCGCGGTTTCGTGCAGTCTCCAGCGCGAGGCGCCCACGTAGATAAGTATTTGGAGCGCAATTCCGCGCTCGGCGGCGCTGGTGCGCCCAGAATTGCGATTGGACGCGATTCCGCAATTGCCTGCGATGCGGGGCGCGGCACGCTCAGATTGGAATTCTAGACGCTTCGCGTATCCCCGCCAGCCCGTCCAGAAATGAGTCCCAGGGGAGTGGAGGTTATGAGGGAAGCGGGGGAGCATGCAGAAGAACAGAGGGCGGGGTGAGCCGCCATATGCCCCAAGAGGGGGAGGATGTAGGAGGAGCCGTCGTCGTCGGAGTAGGAGGAGGAAGAGGAGGAGCAGGAGGAGGGAGCAGGAGGAGGAGCAGGAGGAGGAGGAGGAGGAGGAAGATAAGGAGGAGGAGATGGAGGACTGCGAGGACGAGGAGGACGAGAAGGAGGAAAAGGAAAAGGAGGAGGAGGAGGAGGAGGAGGGAGGGGGAGGGGGAGGAGGGAGGAGGAAGAAAAAGAGGAGGAGGAGGAGGACAATGGCGAGCTTGGAGGCCTCTTGGGCCGTCTTTGGAGCCTCTTGGCGGTCCCGGGGGCCTCTTGCGTATCTCGGGGAGCCTCTTGTGGCCTCTTGGGGGTCTCTTGGGGGCCTCTTGGAGGCCTCTTGGGGGCCTCTTGGGGCCTCTTGGGGCTCTCTTGGGGCGCTCTTGGGGCGCTCTTGGGAGCTTTCGAGGCGCTCTTGGGGCCATCTTGGAGGAGATCTATCAAAGAAGGGGGGGTCCTCAATTAGCGCTGCCCCTCTAGAGTGCCTCGAATCGCTTCTTGGGCCCTTCTTGAGGCCAAAATCTTTCCAAAACCTAGGTAAAATCAATGTTTTGTGTTTTCTCGCCTTTTCGCTCTTGGAGCCGTCTTGGGCCGTCTTGGGAGCCTCTTGGGCCTCTTGGAGGTCTCTTGGGAGCCTTTTGGAGGCCTCTTGGGCGCCTCTTGGGGCCTCTTGGGGCGCTCTTGGGGCGCTCTTGGGGCGCTCTTGGGAGCCTTCGGGGCGCTCTTGGGGCCATCTTGGAGGAGATCGATCAAAGAAGAGGGGGTCCCCAATTAGCGTTGCCCCTCTAGAGTGCCTCGAGTCGCCTCTTGGGCCCCCCAAGAGGCCAAAATCCTTCCAAAACCTAGGAAAATCAATGTTTTTTGCTTTCTCGCCTTTTCGCTCTTGGAGCCGTCTTGGGCCATCTTGAACTCTCTTGGGGCCTCTTGGGGGTCTCTTGGCAGCCTCTTAGAGGCTTCTTGGGGGCCTCTTGGGGTCTCTTGGGGCCCTCTTGGGGCGCTCTTGGGGCGCTCTTGGGAGCCTTCGGGGCGCTCTTGGGGCCATCTTGGAGGAGATCTATCAAAGAAGGGGGGAGCTCCAATTAGGGTTGCCCCTCTAGAGTGCCTCGAAGCGCCTCTTGGGCCCCCCCAAGAGGCCAAAATCCTTCCAAAACCTAAGGAAAATCAATGTTTTGTGCTTTCTCGCTTTTTCGCTCTTGGAGCCGTCTTGAGCCATCTTGGGCGTCCCTGACACCTCGCGGGACGCCTCGTCCAGGTCAGTGGGGAGGGGTAAGGGGAGGGGTAAACCCCTCCCCGAAGGGAAAGAAGGGGGGTTGGCAGAGGAAGCGCTCTAGACCACCTACGCCCTAAAGGGCTGGTGGGATTCTGCGCGCAAGGGCGCCCCAGAATTGCAGTTTGTGCGCGTTCCGCAGTTTCGTTCGTTCTGCGGCGCGGGGCGCCCAGATTAGCATTCTCAAAGACGCGCAGAGACGCGCAGAAGCGCGCAGCGTGCAGAGGTGCGCGGAAGCATGCAGAGGTGCACAGGCGCACAGGAGCCCGCAAGAACACCGGAAGTGCGCAGAACAAGCGTACAGGCGGGATCGGGCGCAGAAGCGCGCGCAGGCCCGCGGGGGCGCGCAGACGCGCACCGGTGCGCAGACCTGCCGGGTCGCGCAAGTGCGCACGCGCAAAGCGCACAGAAGGACCACAATTGCGCAGCGGCGCGCGGAACGCGCTGACGCGCAGGGACACGCAGCGTCGCGCAGACACATGCGCAAGAGGCGCGCAGAATCGTCCACGGAGCGCGCAGCAGCACGCAGTGCGCACGGACGCGCAGAGACGCGCGCGAGCGTGGAACTGCGTGCCGAGGTGCGCAGATATTCGCGCTCTTAGGTAAGGGACGCAGAGTGTCGCGCGGACGTGCGCACAGGTGCGAAGACTCGCGATGCTCGAAGAAGTGAGCAGCAGCGCACACGGGCGCACAGAGACGCCGAAACGCGCGCAAGCGCGCAGAGGCGCGCGGAGTGCAGAGGCGCGCGGGAACGCGCAGCGGCGTGCCGAAGTGCACGTGCGCACAGGGAGCGCGCGCAAGTTCAGAAGCGCGCGCAAGCGCGCGGATGCAGCATATGTCCAAAGGCGCGCAATAAGTGTACAGGAGCGCAGACGCGCAAAGATGCCATGCAATGGCGCGTTGCAGCGCGCCGCAACAGACGAAGTCGCGCAGTGGTGCGCAGACGCGCGCGCACGCTGAGAAGCGCGAGCGGTCGCGCATGCAGAGCGAAAACGAGCACGCAAGCGCTGAGGACAAGACAGGCATGGCTGCGCCAGCGCGCAGGAACGTTATCAGTGCACATTGGCCGCGGGGGAAATTGCGCGTCACCGCGCGCATTGGCGGCGGGATGCAGAAGCTCACGCATCAGTAAGCAGCTGGCAGCGTTGACGCTGATCGTGTGCATTGGATGACGAATATTCACGATTGCATCGCATGCTGCTGCGCTGTCTGGCGTCTTCTGGTGCATTGGGAGTCTCGGATTGAGATCCAGAAGATCCCAGCCAGGCAGCGCTTCCCTCAAGCCCCTTGCTGGCGCGAGGGCGCCGGCAATTTGTCTGCACATGCGAGGGCTTGGCGGCCGCAATGATTTTCATGGCGCGTAAACTTGTTTCCGTCACAGGAAAATCATCAGGAGCAAGCCCTCGCATTGTTTTCTCCTTGCTTCTTCGCCTCTATGCCTCTTCGCCTGCCTCGCGGGCTAGTCGTCCTCGGCAAGCCGGCGATTCCGTGGAGCGGCGGAAGTGAGCTCCTGGGCGTGGCTCTGCTGGCGTGGGGTTTCTCGAGGCTTGCCCGCGCTCCTCGTCGCCACAGCCCGCGTTCCTCGTCGCTTAGGCGTGTCCGTTGTCCTCGTCGCTTGAGCTTCCTGGAGAAAGCAGCGTCGAAAGCTAGTCGATTCTTGCCGCTCCTCGTCGCTTTGACCGCTGGGAGTGTCGTCCTGCCGCTCTTGCACAGCCATGTCCGCCGACTTGGGGACCTCTGGCTTGCCACGCCTACCGACTTGGAGGCCTCTCTGGCGCCGGGCCCGCCGACTTGGGGGCCTCTGGCACGGGTCCCTGCCTTTTCGCGGGCAAACCCAGGGTCGTTGTCTTCTCGCGGACAAACCCAAGCCCTAAGCCTTCGGGCCTTTCTGCTTTTTCGCGGGCAAACCTAGGCTTCCTGCTTTCTCGCGGACAAGTGCTGCTTCAAGAGCGTGATGGTCTCTGGCGGGAGCGCTCTGTCTGGCGTGCCCGCGCTCGTCGCCACCCTGGCCCGCCGAGAGGGCATCCTCAGCCATGTCCGCCGACTTGGGGACCTCTGGCTTGCCGCGCCTACCAACTTGGAGGCCTTTGGCGCTAAGCCCGCCGACTTGGGGGCCTCTGGCATGGGCCCCTGCCTTTTCGCGGGCAAACCCAGGGTCGCGTCTTGTCGCGGACAAGCCCAAGCCCTAAGGGCTGTTTCTCACCGCGCCTGCGCGCCGTCTCTGGCCCACCCGCATTCCACCCTCGCGGCTTTCGCCGGTGCCCTGTCCTGGCTGGGAGTCTCGGATTGAGATCCAGGAGATCCCAGCCAGGCAGCGCTTCCCTCGAGCCCCTTGCTGGCGCGAGGGCGCCGGCAATTTGTCTGCACATGCGAGGGCTTGGCGGCCGCAATGATTTTCGGAGCGGGGATGTTGTGCATTTGCCACTTGTTGCCTCATTGCCTTCCGAACGGATCTGGTCACTGGCGCCTTGCGGTCTAGGCGGCGCTCTGGCCTTCGCCCCCACTGGATTCGGAAACTCCGCAAGCCACTCGGCTGCTGCCAGCTCCCCGCGAGACTGGGCCGTGGCGTACCCAAATGCCGCCACGCCGCAACGCCGAGGGGCCACCAGCACGCAACGCGTCGTTTGCGAAGCCTCTCCTGAAGGCGTGCGTGCCCAAATGCTGCGCGTCTGGTAGTTGCAGGGCCGCAGCTGCAGCCTTCAGAAAATCATAACAGCGCCAGCCCATTTCCAGAGATGGCCGGCGCCCCTGCGCCAGCAAGGGGAACGTTGGGAAGCGCTGCCTGGCCGGAGCCGTTTGGGTCTCCCCCCAAAGACTCCCAGCCAGGACAGGGCGCCGGCGCAAGCCTCAAGGGGCGGCGAGGGTGGGCAAGGCTCCTGTAGGCGCAGCCCCTGCAAACACTCCAGCTCCCAGACGCCACCGCGAGACGCAGAGACGCCAGGGGCACCTGGGGCCCCAGCCCCCAGGCGCCGCGGGCGACCAGCCCCCGGGCCGCATGCGACTGAGGGCGGCAAGCACGCCCCGGTTGCGCCATCTTGGAGGGAACACCGGGGCGGCCACATCAATACTTCCGCCGTTTCGCGCAGCAACTCTTCCGCCGCACTGCCAAGGAACCGCTTCCCCCGCGAAGCAGGCAGAGGCGCGCGAGCCACGCGCCCGCAGGGAACCGCTTCCCCCGCGAAGCAGGCAGAGGCGCGCGAGCCACGCGCCCGCAGGCAGAGGCGTGTGAGCAAGGCGTGTAAGCAAAGAGGCGTAGAGGTGTAAACAATGGGTACTGCGCCTCATGATGTTCCTGCTGCAGAAATAGTTTTATGATTCACGAAAAGCCAGTGCTTCCGGGTACGTGATGTGCGCGAAGGGAGCGCCAGCGGCCTCGGCTGCCTCGCGCAACGCGCACACTCCGCACGACAGCCGCCTTCCCCCAGCACACAGGCACTTCCGCGCGACATCCACAGGCACTTTGTAGCACTTCCGCTTCCTGAAGGTAAGGATCGCACTTGCATCGCCGCCCTCGCCGTTGAAGCGAAGGGGGGCGAGCTCTGAGCCCAGCGACAATGTTTCAGAATACCTGAGGCAAAAATGGCGCGAGACCACCCAGGATCTGGCCAAATCAAAAGGCCCTGCGTTGTTAGCCCATTCTGCCAGCAGTTTCGTTCGGGCTGCTGACGCCCACACCTTCGGACGCACATGCGATGCAAATGCCTTGTCTGCTCCCCGTGCAATTCTCACCGTGTCAGCAAGTTCCCCAAGAGGGAAGCGCAGCAAAGCCACCACTGAACGAATATGAGACAAGTACCGTCGCAAAGAAGCGCTGCTGCGGAATGGGCTTGCAAATGCCGACAGGGATGAGTGACCCGCTGGCCACGGGGGCTCTCTCGCAAGCGCATCAGCTTCACCCCGCAACTGAACCGCACTCGCGTACTGCGGAGCATTTTTTCTCCACCCACAAAATTCAACCCACGTTGCCTGCTTTCGAAAATCAAAAAGTGCTGCCTGGTCTGTCCGCGCTCTCTTCAAAGCCGCTCGCGGAGGAATATCGGATTGCCCAAACGGACTTTCCGGCAACCGGCTCATGTCGCGGATGGCCTGCGCCGGCACGGCCGGGGGCAGCGGTTCTGACCGACCCCTGGCCTCCGCCACCAGCGCCAAAGCTGCCTGCCCCCATTGGATGTGGCCCGCAGGCTCGGTCTCTGCACCTAAGGCTGGGTGATTTGGGGCGACAGGAGCTGGCGGTGGCTCGGCACGGCGGCTGGCTGGCTGCGACGACGTAGGGCGGCCGTCGGAACGCGCAGACTCCATCTCGCACAGCTCTACCAGCCGTGCCACAAATGGCGGCGAGCACGAGGACAGCGACGGCCAAACCCGCTGAGCCTCCTGACATGCCAGCCCGCAAAAATCCAATGCATCTGTGGCCCCAGCCCTTGCGAGATCCGAGCAAAGAGCTGCGATATCACGCCCTGGAGGATGTGCGCTCGCCGCCTGTCTGACCGGGGTTATAGCACATTTGGCAAGACCAGTTCCTGCGACGCTTCACCTGAGCTCCCAGCTCCCGCAGCAAGCTGCCGCCCTGGGCCGCAGCGCTCGCGCGACCCTCGTCGAGAAAACGAAGCATCACGCTGGGCCAAACGCTACGGAAGGCATGCTGACGACACAACTTGACTGCACTGGAATCCGACAAGAGGAGCAGCAGGCGCATATTTTCCGAAGCGGACCAGTGCAAACAGCCCTCCAGGTATTACTCTAGCGCTGCCATGGGGCGTCCGGAGGATCTTCCCACGACACGCGCGAAAAACCTGCCTCGACCATCCGCTGCAAATTTGCTTCCTTGTGCTGCTGCCTCATCCGCGAGATTTAAATTGCTGGGCACAGAAGGGTGCCCGTCCTGGCGACGCGCAGCCATAAATCCCCGAGGAGATCATTCCGCTGACAGTGCCGACGGTCAGCAGTCGGAGAGCGAGTCAGGGGGCGATGAGCCCATGGAGCGCTCTTCGGCTCGCCCCAGCGCTGATTTTAAGCATTCTAAAGCTGGGCTGTCACATGTCGGTGCGCGTGTACATAGCTTTCTCGCTCGCGATGATTTGCGTCGCCTAGATCCATGGGATCACTTGGAGTGGGCGTCGGCCTTGCCTGTTTGCGCAGAAGTTCCTCTTTTGCCGCGCTTTTTGGAAAAAGGCTGCGACCGCGTGGCAAGATTGACCCCTGCGGAATTGCACTCGGCTCGTAAATCAGCGCTTGCTTACTGGTCGGAGAGGAAGCGAGTGACGGAACCCTGCTGGCAACGCGCGTTCGCGCAGCTGCCAGCGCACTGCCAAGGTGTCTTAGGGCCCCGGAACAATCTTTTTCTCCTTAGCGAGATGCTTGAGTCCATCAGCTGGCCAGACGCCACGCTGATTAGCAATTTAATGCACGGTTTTCCTCTTGTCGGCTTGCTCCCAGCGAGTGGGATGCGCGTTCCGACAGGGAACGCAGCGCCGGAGGTAACCAAAGCTGCTCTATTGGCCACTGCGAGCGTTCAGAACAGACGCATTTTGCGGCGATCGTCTTTGCCACTCGGGATGGACAGATCTGTCTGCGAAGTTTTTGTTTCTGCATGCGACCGGGAGGTCGCGGACGGCAAGGCTAGAAAACGTCCATTGAACATAGAAACTTGTGTTTTAACCCCGAGATTCCCAATCGTGCAAGGTTGGAAGACCGTAGGCAAGGAAATTTCCCAAATCTAGTTGCATCGATGATTTTTCTGCGTCGCGTATCAATGAAGGCCCGCAAGTATCCGAGAATATGCTTCCCGACACGCTAGACTCACTTGTAGCGCTGGTGTCGAAGATCACAAAATCAAGAACAATGCGCATTCGTTGGAGCAAAAACGATTTTGTGCAAGCCTTCAAGACACTACCAATATGCAGCTCCCACCTTCCATTGGCAGTTGTCGTGTGGCAGGAGGCGTTGGCTAAAGACCAGTGTCTCCAGCTCCTGGCAATGCCCTTTGGCTCTTCCGCCTCCGTGTCCGCCTGGGAGCGGTTGGGTTTGGCAATTCAGGGCGTGCTTGCAGATTTTCCTAGTGCTGTACCTTCGCTTCGTCGACGATCTGTTTTCGGGCGACGCGATGGAAGAGCAAATAGATGTTGGCGGAGACCCTCTGACGGGCCCTGCTGGCACGGCCAAGCTGGCCAGGTACGTAATTCCAGATCTTCTCGGCTGGGATTTGGATGCCGCCGAGGCTGTCACAGAACAGCCATCGGCCACCATTCTCGGCGTCGTCGTTCGTTTTGATGACGCCCGGCAAGAGATAGTTTTTGACGTGGGTCCGGAGAAGCTCGAGTTGTGGAGCTCCCAAATCGTCAGGGCCCTCAAAGCGGGCGCGTTGCAGCCGGCAGAAGCGCAGAAGCTGGACTTGCGTTTGAGTTGGGGTGCCATCTCAGTTTTTGGCAAGGGGGCGCGTGCTCCGCTGGCAGCTTTGTTCTTTCATGGCGCAGGCCGCACCGGCCGTCTCACTGCGAGGACGAGGCTCGCGCTCATATGGTGGCATAAGTTTTTGCAATCGCCGCCCTCGCGGCGTGTGCCGCTGCAACTCCGCGAGCGCCAGCGGTGCATTTTGTACAGCGACGCAACCGGCACTGGCATGATGGCGTGGGTGCTGCACGCTCCTTTCGCCAAAGTCTGGGCCGCCACTAGTGTGCCCGACAGCGCTCGCCAATGGGCGCACTGGCGAAAGAACCAGATCGGCACCTGGGAGCTGATGGCAGCGATCTGCGCATTGAAATGGATTTTAAGCATTGGCCAAGCAGATCTCGAGATCATCTGCTTCGTCGATAACAAAAGCGAATTGGGTGCGCTTGTGCGAGGTTGCTCGCGGAAGTCCGATTGGAATTGTCTGATTGGCAATCTGTGGCTTCTCGTCGCCGACAAGGCGCATTTCCTGCATCTTTGGTATGTGCCTTCGCATTTGAATCTCGCAGATGCCCCCACGCGGCCGTCTGAGAAGGCAGAGCAAATTGCCGAGCTGCAGGCGCGAAATTTTCAACGCGTTGAGTGGCTGTTTCCGCCGGATGCACCCTGGGGCGGCTGAAGAAAAAGTGAAACAATAAAATTTGCACAGGTTCTGATTGGAGGAGGGGCGCCATGCGCCAGTCTTGCCTTCTCCGTAGTATCGGCTCAATGCTTAGTTTTGTAAACGAGAGCCGAAGCAAGCGTCTGCGTGCTGAAGGTCCCCCGCCCGGGCAGGCGAGCGATGTGAACTCGGTTTTCGCTCGCGTGCTGCAGGGCGTGGCTGGCGTGAATCTGGTTGATATCTCTGGTCTTTGCGAAGCTCTGGAGAACGGTGGCTTCCAGCATTTGTCTGATTTGGGCGGTTTGGAAGCGAATGAATTGGTAGATCTCGCCCCTGCGTTTTCTGGACAGAACGTTGCGCTCGTCAAAGCCTTCTTGGCGCAGTGTCAGCGCCAGGCCGACCAGGAGTTAGCGGCCGCGGCGTGCCGACAGGCAACGCGCACCGAGGCTGCCTCGTCCTCTTCAGGGGCTGGGGCAGAGGCACAAACCCGAGTTGCGAGCCAAGGCGATCCACGTGAGGCAGCCAACGACGAGCAAGGTCGTGCTGGCTTGATCTTGCTTGGTGAATCGCGCCGTGCTCGCGTTGTTCCCGAACCTCCTGTGCTAGCAGCCGCGCTGGCGGCCGCCGCCCGCTGCAATTGCTATCCAGGGGCGGAGCCAATTGGCAGGCCCACCCGTGAAGAAGTCAAACGTGCACGTCGCGATGTTCCTGGCGGAGATCATCTCCATCTCCACACTCTGTGGGTCGAGTTCGCTGCCTGGCGAAAAAGTGCTCCACAATGCGCTTCCGCCGTCCGCTTGTGGGGCGAAGCTGCCAGGGCCATTTCGGCGCCCAGCTGGCCACCGTCCGAATCTGTTCCCAATGCCTTTGTGGGGTTATTCCGAAATGGGAGCAGTCTGCAGAAATATGTTTCTCATGTTCGCAGTGTGCTCTACCTATTGCAGGCCCCTCTCGGTGTTCTCGACGACGCAGAAAGGCTGGCCAGAGGTGCCGAGAAAATTGCCCGAGACGTATTCAGGAGAGTGAAGATCCGGGCGACGGCTGAAGAAACCAAACTCATCCGCAAGTGGTGCGCTGAAGCTGGATATCCGCTGTTGGCGGCGTCGTGGGTGATCGCTCGCCAATTTTGTTTGCGTTGCTCTGAGTTGCTGCTCCTCGGGTCAAATGTTGTGACATTCCGCTTCAGCGGCGATGAACGCAAAACCTGTGTCATTCGTTTCGCGCAGCGCAAATGTCACAACGAACCGTGTGAGACAACCAGACGTTGTATTTGTCAGCTGCAAGGGCGCTCCTTGTGTGGTGTCTGCGAATTATTCTCTGTAGGAGCAGCAGTGTCGGTCCCCTTCGCGAGCGCGCAATATGCCGACGCTCTTGCTGTTCTCAAACTTGCAGCAGCCGCTTTGCAGTTGCGGAGTGCTGCGGCCGGGGGCACGCGCGCTTCCAGGCGAGGCTTTGCCGACGAGGCGCTCCAACAAGGAGGGCCCGCAGCTTTGTTTTTTAGTGGTGGTTGGAAGGGCGTGGCGGCTTTCGGTTACGTCAGCGCCCAAAGTCGCGGTGCTTTGTCGGTGGCCGAATGGCTAGTTGACCACTCCGACTCAAGTGACGGCGAGCAAGCCTGATTGTGGCATCGTGTGCGTGGGGTTGTAAAACCAATAGGAACAGGAAGCGGTCCTCGCGATGTACCCCTGTCAGGCGCTGCCGCGCAGTCCGTCGCCTTCTGGTGCATTGGGGGCCCAAGGGGCGGGTTCCCAGAAGGCTCCTGCCAGCCAGGCAGCGCCGTTCGCACGCCCTATGCTGGCGCAAGGACGCCGGCCATTCTACAGTGGGCCTGGCTACCGCAATGGTTTTCTCGCATCGCATCCAAAGAGGCCCAGCGGCATGCGCCTGAGAGAATCCGCGGACACGGGCCTCAAAGCGTCCACGCCCGTGGCACAGAGCAAAACTCCGTCAGCCTGCCCTCTCAGCGCTGGTCTCTGCGCTTGCCAGGTCCGGAGCAGCCTCGCTTGGTCTTCAACGTCTCCAAACGCACCATGCCGAAGAAGGCGACGGCGGCCATAGCAGCGTCCCGGGTACCAGCCGGAGAGCCCTGCGCGACACGAGCGCTCAGTACCTTCACCAGTTCACCCAAGGAGGTGGCACGCTTGGCACGGCGCAACGAATGATCAGCTAGCTTTCAATCCCCTCCTGAAGTGTCACGCCCGAGGTGTCCGGGCAGAGTCGAAAGGTGGCAGCAAATCGCGCTCAATATGCCGAGCCCTGACAGTGGCCTTCGCCGCGGATACCGAGCCCGGCTCACGAACCAGCATGGAAAACAACAGCAACACCTTCTCCTCCGAGTCGCACGGCAGGAGCTGGATCTGCGCGTCTGTCTCCTTCGAGCTGACTACGCTGCGCAACGAGGCGTCGCACCTGGCTCTCGAGCTCTGCTCCCAGGCGGCTTCCATGCACTCGCGGATGCACGCCGCTGCTGCCCGGCGCGCCTCCAGCGTCGTAGGAAGGCAATCCTCCGCCAGGAACAGCAGCTCGATCTGCGAGCCCTGCAGCCTCCGATCGCCGAAATTATTTGGTGGCACGAAAGGCCCGTCCTGCGCTGCTCTGCTGCTGGCTATGAACGCCAGCGGGGGCAGTGGCCGCCCCCGCCGCTAGCCCGGGACAGCCGCGAAGGCGCTGCCGGCAGCGGCCGCGAAGCGGGCTCTGGCGCGGGGCCTTCCGCAGAACTGCTAGCCCGACCAACGACTGCTGCATTCGCGGAACTTGCGAGCACCCGCGGCGGATCCGCACCGCGAGTCGGGCAATCGGACACCCAATGCAGGCGCGCCCACCCCAACGGGGGCAGTGAGAAGATTTTCTGGGTATGAAGTGTATCTTTGCGAGCATTGCTGGGTCAGTGCGTGTGGAGCTGTATTTGACAACATGGTAAATGAGCGAAACAGCTACTCGAGAAAAACGGGCGTCCGCCAGAGCGATTGCGGCCCCCAGGCCGCGGGTGATGGTGCAACGAAGCCAGAACTTGCAGTCTGCCATCCAGTGCACAACGTTCTCCGTTCTGGGCAGCTGCCTTCTCTGGCCTGGTGCGCCTCGCCAATTGCACAACCGTGCGGCGGCGCTCCGTCAGATTGATCAGGACAAGAAGTGACCGAGCGAGGGCCTTTACGTTGTCCGGCGGCGAATCTGCTTTTTCCGTCAAGTAGTTTTTCAGACGGTCCCAGGAGCCGCATTCTTGTGGAAAACATAAGCTTTTCCACCGCAATTTCGCCGCGTAGCGCACCGTGGGCGCCCGCTTGAGCTCGGCGAGCTCGGCATTGTCTGGGTTGGCGGCGGACAGCGCCCAAATGTTCGCAAGGGCGGGGTTAGACGCAAGGTGGTCTGCGTCTACGACGAGATCGCGCCGGGCGGCCTCCCACTGCGCCACAGAAAGCTGGCGCAGACGAACCCTGTATGGGAAGGCGGCGTCTGCTCGCCGGTCGCACTCCGCCTGCGCTAATTTCGCCAACTCCGAGGCCGGGTCCTTCAGGGCGGCAACCACAGCTGGTCCCGACTGCGTGGCAGCAGCCGCGCTGGCGCTGGCAGCAATGGCAAGCTCGCCCTGCTCACCTTGCTACGTCTTTGTGATCTCAGCGAGGAGCGCTGTCATGATGGCGCCGCCTGGCTGGAGAGCCGCCGCGACGGCTGCTGGCGCTGCTGCTTCGGCCATGCTGGGCGGCGACACAAGCCGCGGGAACGCAAGCACGAAGCGGGGCGTTGGTTGTTAGTCAGCTGAAATGAGCTTGAAATGGCTGCGGCCAAGCGGGCAAGCGAGCACGGGCCGTGACAAGCAAAATTGTCATGGAAGAGCTGGTTCGGAGTAGATGTTTCCTCATGCTTCTGCTTGCGCCGAGGCTGCCAGCGCTGCAAAAGCACGTGCGGCAAGTCAGTTTTTGGGCCAGCGCAAAACGCAGAGCCCAAGTGACATCTAAAAAAATCAGAACCTAGAACAATCCTGGGAGCTCGGGGCGCCTGGAGAGCTGCATTTAAAAACTCGAACGTTGCCTTCGGCGACTCTCTGGGGGGATGAGCCCACACAATCTCCCCTGCCAGCTGCGCTTCGAAAGCCGAGCACTCTGGAGAGCGCCAAGTTGGCGCTTTCGCTTTGAGACCTACACGGTCGGCGAACAAATCCAAAGTGAAGCGCGCGCCAGCACGCGTGAGGATGTCCCGAAAAACGGCGTGTCGCACGCAAGCGGTGCGGAAACGATCGGAATTCCAGCGCGCAGAAAACTGAGCGTCACGGGAACCGAGATCGGCCGCTCTGTTGGCCGCGCCACTGACGTGCGCAGCGAACGCGAAGCGCGCCTTTCGGCCAGCTCGAGTTTCGAGGCGAGCTGCTCTAGGGTAGGGATGGCACCATATCTCACGTTCGTGTAATGAACAGCACGAGTGTTATCAGTGCGGAACAGCGCGCGCAACCCTTCAAACTCCGCCGGCTGATCTTGGAGGGGAAGCGTGTGCAATAAATCCGCTTGCCACTGGCCGTGGCTCGTTTGGGGGCGCTACGACAAGGCAATGCTTCAGACTGGGCGGCGCCGCGCCGGGCGCTCGCACAGGTTCGGCGAGCGGCCCGCCGGCAGGGCCACCTGCGAATTCGCAGACTGGGCGGCTTCCACAACACAAGGCGCTCGTTGCGGGCCTCGGAGGAAAATTTCGTGTAGATATTTCGCGCCGCATGCGCCTGAAAGAATCCGCGGGCGCGGGCTTAGCCCGCGCCCGTGACAAAGAGCAAAACTCCGTCAGCCTGCCCTCTCAGCGCTGCTCTCTGCGCTTGCCAGGTCCGGAGCAGCCTCGCGGGGCAAAGAGTTCCCAAAGACGGCAAGTGTGGAATCTAGATTTTCAAGCCCTCGCCGAAGTGATCCTTCTTCTGACGCCGGATCCTGCACTGGATGGCCGCGCCATGGTCTTCACCGCCTCCAAGTCGTAGCGCTTGGACTTCAGCGAAACGCACAATGCCGAAGAAGGCGACGGCGGCCATAGCAGCGTCCCGGGCACCAGCCGCAGAGTCCTGCGCGACACGAGCGCTCAGTACCTTCACCAGTTCGCCCAAGGAGATGGAAGACCGCCCTCCTGCCTTTGATGTACTACACCATCAAGCAGTACAAGAAGCGTACTACCAAATCCAGCGCGTCAGTACCTCTTGAACACGAGGTGCTTCTGAGAGACTTCGCATCTTGGGGGGGGGCCGCGTTGGCCTCAAGCTCGTCTTCCAAGCGGTCGTTTGAGGCAGCGCTGTCGGGCAACCAGGACTTCTCCGGGCGGCGGCGCCGCGGCAGAGCCGGTGGACAAGAAGAAATTGGTCTCCCGCTCGACAAGACCTACCTCGTGGATGCCAACCACCGCACTGCCATGGCGACGATCTTCAGCAACCACGCGTGCAAGAATTGCCTCATAAGCGGCAAGGGCATCGCGAAGCACAGCCTCCAACAGTGCCGCGACATGAAGAATCTGCGCGCTCTGCCGTGCACCAGTGCACAAGCGCCGGAAGGCTTGGCACGGCGCAACGAATGACCAGCTAGCTTGTTCAATCCCCGCCAGAAGTGCCGCGCCCGAGGTGTCCGGGCAGAGTCGAAAGCTGGCAGCAAATCGCGCTCAATATGCCAGTCCCTGACAGCGGCCTTCGCCGCGGATACCGAGCCCGGCTGACGAACCAGCATGGAAAATAACAACACCTTCTCCTCCGAGTCGCACGGCAGGAGCTGGATCTGCGTGTCTGTCTCCCTCGAGCTGACTACGCTGCGCAAAGAGGCGTCGCACCTGGCTCTCGAGCTCTACTCCCAGGCGGCTTCCATGCGCTCGCGGATGCACGCCCCTGCCGCCCAGCGCGCCTCCAGCGTCGTAGGAAGGCAATCCTCCGCCAGGAACGGCAGCTCGATCTGCGAGCCCTGCAGCCTCCGATCGCCGAAATTATTTGGTGGCACGAAAGGCCCGTCCTGCGCTGCTCTGCTGCTGGCTATGAACGCCAGTAGGCCTCGGGGGCAGTGGCCGCCCCCGCCGCTAGCCCGGGACAGCCGCGAAGGCGCTGCCGGCAGCGGCCGCGAAGCGGGCTCTGGCGCGGGCCCCTCTGCAGAACTGCTAGCCCGACCAACGACAGCTGCATTCGCAGAACTTGCGAGCACCGGGGGCGGAACCGCACCGCGAGTCGGGCAATCACCGAAGATATCAGTGAAATCGTTTCTGCGGGCGTGGTCGTCCATGCTAGAGCCTTCGCGGCTACGAACGGCGATGTCTTGGATGAGCGGATACCCCAACGAGGCAGCACACGTTTTGTAAGGAATGGGTATGAAGTGTATCCTTGCCTGGAGCATTGCTGCGTCAGTGCGTGTGGAGCTGTATTTGACAATATGGTAAATGAGCGAAACAGCTACTCGAAAAAAACGGGCGTCCGCCAGAGCGATTGCGGCTCCCAGGCCGCGGGTGATGGTGCAACGAAGCTAGAACATGCAGTCTGCCATCCAGTGCACAACGTTCTCCGTTCTTCCGGCGCTTGTGCAGTTGGTGCACGGCAGGGCACAAAGATTCTTCATGTCGCGGCACGGCAATTCTTGCACACGTGGTTGCTGAATATCGTCGTCATGGCAGTGCGGTGGTTGGCATCCACGAGGTAGGTCTTGTCGGGCGGGAGACCAATTTCCCCTTGTCCACCGGCTCTGCCGCGGCGCCGCCGCCCGGAGAAGCGGCCGCAGCAGCAGCAGACGCACTCTGTCGCTGAGCTTTTGCCGCCGGCCGGAGCTCCTCTCCGAAGTCCTGGTTGCCCGACAGCGCTGCCTCAAACGACAGCTTGGAAGACGAGCTTGAGCCAACGCGGCACCCCCCAAGATGAGGTCCTGAGCGAAGTCTCTCAGAAGCACCTCGTGTTCAAGAGGTACTGACGCGCTGGATTTGGCAGTGCGCTTCTTGTATTGCTTGATGGTGTAGTGCATCAAAGGCAGGAGGGCGGTCTTCTGGGCAGCTGCCTTCTCTGGCCTGGCCCGCTTCGCCAATTGCACAATCGCGCAGCGGCGCTCCGTCAGGTTGATCAGGACAAGAAGTGACCGAGCGAGGGCCTTTACGTTGTCCAGCGGCGAATCTGCTTTTTCCGTCAAGTAGTTTTTCAGACGGTCCCAGGAGCCGCCCCCGCGCGGATGACATAAGATTTTCCACCGCAATTTCGCTGCGTAGCGCACCGTGGACGCCCGCTTGAGCTCGGCGAGCTCGGCATTGTCTGGGTTGGCGGCGGACAGCGCCCAAATGTTCGCAAGGGCGGGGTTCTGCTGGGCAGCCTTCAAGTTAGACGCAAGGTTGTCTGCGTCTACGGCGAGATCACGCCAGGCGGCCTCCCACTGCGCCACAGAAAGCTGGCGCAGACGAGCCCTGTATGGGAAGGCGGCGTCTGCTCGCCGGTCGCCAACTGGGTCCTTCAGGGCGGCAGCCGCAGCCGGTCCCGACGTCGTGGTAGCAGCCGCGCTGGCGCTGGCAGCGATGGCAAGATCGCCCTGCTCACCATGCTACGTCTTTGTGATCTCAGCGAGGATCGCTGTCATGATGGCGCCATCTGGCTGGAGGGCCGCCGCGACGGCTGCTGGCGCTGCTGCTTCGGCCATGCTGGGTGGCGACACAAGCCGCGGGAACGCAAGCACGAAGCGGGGCGTTGGTTGTTTGTCAGCTGAAATGAACTTGAGATGGCTGCGGCCAAGCGGGCAAGCGAGCACGGGCCGTGGCGCGCAAAATTGTCATGGAGGAGCTGGCTAGGAGTAGATCCGATGTTTCCTCGTGCTTCCGCTTGCGCCGAGTCGGCTCCCAGCATTGCAAAAGCACGCGCGGCCAGTCAGTCTTGGGGCCAGCGCAAAACGCAGAGCCCGAGTGAAATCAAGTCAGAGCCTGCCGGCCAAGATCGCACCCGGTGCCACACCTGGAGCAAGTGCGGGCGGAACCACGGGGCGCCGTTGTCTTCTGGACAGAGAAGAACAATCCTGGGAGCTCGGGGCGCCTGGAAAGCTGCATTTAAAAACTCGAACGTTGCCTTCAGCACCTCTCTGGGGGGATGAGCCCGCGCAATCTCCCCTGCCAGCCGCGCTTCGAAAGCCGTGCACTCATGCTGGCGCTTTCGCTGTGACGAACACATCCAAAGTGAAACGCGCGCCAGTGCACGTGAGGATGCTCCGAAAAACGGCGTCTCGCACGCAAGCGGTGCGGGAGCGATCGGAATTCCAGCGCGCGGAAAACTGAACGTCACGGGAACCGAGATCGGCCGCTCTGTTGGCCGCGCCACTGATGTGCGCAGCGAACGCCCAGCACGAAGCGCGCCTTTCGGCCAGCTCGAGTTTCGAGGCGAGCTGCTCTAGGGTAGGGATGGCATCATATCTCACGTTCGTGTAATGAACAGCACGAGTGTTATCTTTGCGGAACAGCACGCGCCACCCTTCAAACTCCGCCGGCTCACCTTGGAGGCGCTTGACAATTACCAACAACTCTTTGAAGTTGATGTCTAGTTTCTCTACTGGAACGCACTCGTCTGGAGCCAGCGTGGCGGGCAACGCACCTGAGACTGATTTGCCTGAGTGACGCAGATGGTACGACCAGCCTGTTTGACCCGAAGCATCCGTCTCAACTACGCGGATGGATCCTGCCTGAGCAAGCTGCGACCACTGGGCGTATTCGGGCGATTTGTGGCCCCAGTTGCTCAATTGCCCAGCCAGGTTGTGCAGCGCACGTTTCGGAGGCTGCGCCAAGGCGCTGGGACACCACGAAAGGTTTTTCCGATTGAGGTCAGAAAGTTTCACCGGAGGATTCGCCTGGGGAGAACGGCTCCACAGGGCATAAACGCCAGCCGCGTTGAGGTCGGCCCACATAGGGTGGAGCCGTCGCCGGGCCTGAGGATATAATTCGCCAGGATGCGAGGCCAAGCCTGCTGCAGATGATAAATCTTTGGCACGAAGCTTTCGGGCATCGTTCTTTCTAACAACTTCTGCAATAGCCACGCGCGTTTTGCTGCATTTTTCCTGGGGCACAGTCACCGCGTCATTCGCGGAGTCGAAGATCCATCCGATCCAGCACTGGCGCGTGCTGGGAGGACAGATGCCTGTCGGTTTGCTGCTGACAGGCACGCCGATATCAGCAAAAAACTGCACTGTTGCTTCAAGGCGGGTCCAACCAATATCTTCCGTGGACCCTTCGCCGAACATATCGTCAACGAAATTAAGAAGGTAAATGTCGCATGGTAAACGTAGAAGCCGAAGAAGTTCTTTGATGCTAGCGTTGATGCCTGGTGATGGGGCGAGTCCGAAAGGCAAAAATTCGTATCGCCCAGGAGGTCGGCGTCGACTGGATCGACCCTCCAGTTGAAAAAAACAATACTGGAGGTCGATGGCGAACATGAAGCTGCCGTGCCGGATGCGCGACACAGCCATGTCCAATGTTCCATAGGCGACACCAACCTCGGGAAGCCGCTCATTCACACGACCTCTCCAGAGGTCTAAGATGAGTCTTGCCTTCCATCGTTCCTATTCGGGCGCAGAATCGTCGACGCCCTCTCTTGGCTTCAAGAGCAAAGCGCAAGGATTGATGTTCAACTGCGGTGGGCGTGGCTGGCCCCGAGGAAACATAGGCACTTTGCCCAGTCGCTCCAGCCTGTTCCACTCGGCCTCCGCCCAGGAATCGCTGGCAGCGAGCGAGGGGTGATTGGGGGCGTGCATCGGCGCCCTAGGCTGAGCGCCTACAGGCTGTCCCTTCGCCCACTTGTCCAAGAAATCAGACGTGGCTCCAAGGGCAGACAGCCCGTCCAAGCGAAGCGTGAGGCCCCGCGTGCCGCACCACCAAGACAGGAAGGCATTCGCCTGTCGCACCTCATCCTGCAAGTGGGCCAGACGGGCGTGCATGGGCGCAAGCTCCGTGGAAACTTGAACCCAAATACCTACGGGAAGAGGGCGAACGTGCAACGCTCCACGGCGCTGCTGCGTTGGAAGACGCACGGGACAGGCGTGCCAGGAATTTTGCCGGATCGAGCGCGATTGCACGAGCCCGCAGCAGAAGCGCGAAGAGCAAACGTGACACGGCGCTGAAGGCGAGGTGCTGTTTCGGGGAAAGACAGAAGACCCTTCCGCCCCCTATCCCCGTCTGCGACTTGGATGCACCACCCAGGCCTGCAGTCGGCGTCGTAGGAGCACGGGCGTGCAGACTGAGGGCACTCACCCTTGACAGCGCCAATGATTGCCACGATGCGCCGCATCGCTCTGCTGGGCTGCAGCACTCTGCCCTGGAGCAACGTGGGGAGCGAATTCCCAGTCGAAGCCGGAGTCTGCCGAAATCCGCTTGGGGCGACCGCAAGCGCGCGGCGCCACCCCCCAGGCCTGCGCGCGTAGAGGCAAGGAAGAGAGGAGGAAGGTAGGAAAAAAGGGGGTTCCGCGAAAACCCCGCTTCCCGAATGCATAGCCTCCTCAGAAACTACGCGCCGGCCGGACCGTAGCGGATCCGACGGAGAGGCCCAGCTGGCCAGACCGTGGCGGACCCAGCTGGGCATTGCAATGCAGAGAGCCCCTCCCCGGCGGCTGGATCCTGGCGGATCCGACGGGGAGGCCCCGCTGGCCGGACTGTAGCGGACCCAGCTGGGCATGCGTTGTGGGGGCCCCCCCCCCGCCGGCCGGACCGTAGCGGACCCGGCGGGGAGGCCCAGCTGGCTGGGCCGTGGCGGACCCAGCTGGGCATGCAATGCAATGTGCCTCTCCCGCCGGCCGCGCCGTAACAAGCCCGGCGGGGAAGCCCACCTGGCCGACCGTGGCCGACGGGCGTGCGATGCATTGCGCAACCGGACCGCAGCAGAGAGCACAGAAGTGAGCCCGAGCACGCACGCAGAGCCACCGCGGCGGGCTAGCGGTGAGCGACTGGGTTGCACTGGCCTCTGCTGCAATAGACCCGGCGGGAAGTGCCGCGCAGAGCGAGCGCAACTGGGCGACGAGAAGCATAGACGTGGCGAACGAGAGACCCTGCAGGACGTGGCCGGGGCCGAGAGCTGCAGCCCGGCAGGGCCGCGGCACACCCCGCAGGGACAAAGGAGGCACGCGCATTGGACAGACCAAGTCCGCCAGGAGCGCGCCCGCGTGGCCACGGCGAACGCGGCGACGAGGACGCCGGGAACTTGCTACCCCGCCACTGCGCCGGGCGGCAAACCACAGAACACCGACGACACGCGCCGACGCCGCCGCTCCTACTGGAGCCAACCAGGCCATGCGGAAATTGAAACTCCCCAAACGGACCACACGACCAACCGTGGAAAACTGCAGCCGAAACGCCGATTTTCCTCCCACGAAAGAACCTTTAAGGGGTAAGAAAATCAAGAACATGGGCACTGGGGGAGAGCCGAAAACCCAGAATATGGGAGGGCTGAAACGGTCAGGAGAGGAAAAAACGCAAACACCATGGATCAGCACCTCCCAGGAACACGTGTATGAAAACATGGGCAACGCGGGGGGGAAACCGAAAACCCAGAAAATATATATCCTGGGATCTGTGTGTGTGTGTGTGTGTGTGTGTGTGTGTGTCTTTGTGTGTCCCAGGGCCCCTTTGAAAGGGCACGGACCGGGCGCGACGACCGACGGTGCCCCTTGCCCATTCTGAGCTGGGCTCGCCGCTGGTGTCGCCGCAGGCGGCGTGCCTTTGAGACAGGCGGCCACCTGCCCAGCAGCGGCCGCTGCCGGTTTTGGACACCATGTGCCGCGGAGCACTTGGCTAGTGTTTTCCGCGCACTTTCCTCCCTCCTCCTCCTCTTCCTCCTCCTACCCTCCCTCCCTCTCCTCTTCCTCTTCCTCCTCCGCCTCCTTCTTCTTCTCCTCCTCCTCCTCCTCCTTCTCCCTCCTCCTCCTCCTCCTCCTCGGGCGTCCACAGGATAGGTACGGTGAAATTTGGTGGTCGTGCTCTCACAGGGCTAGTGTCCTGCATCTGTCTGTCTAGGGGGGGCAGGATTCGTGCGCCCGCGATGGCGCCTGCAGCAGGCAGCAATGTGAATCGCGGTTTGTCCATCAGAGTTCCGCCGTTGTTTTCGATTCCCTTCCCTCCCCCCAATAAATAGGACCTTGACCGGACGGGGCTACGATCAGAATAAGTCTTTTTCCAGAGCGTTACGCAGAGCTCTCGGAGCGTTCCGCGCCCTCTGAGAAGGCTGCGGCGCCCGATACGTCTTCCAGAGCCGCTGCATCTCAGAGATCCCCGAGCTATCCTCATCCAAATCGATCCTCGTCGTGGCTTGGGATGGTCGACGGCGAGCGCTGAACCTTACCCTCCACGATCAACGATGCAGACAACTCGATGGGCGGCGGTGGTAAGAGTCGGAATTCGTCGGGCACGTGCGAAATCCGAACCCTACTTCGCCTCCTCCTCCTCCTCCTCCTCCTCCTCCTCCTCCTCTTCCTCCTCCTCCTCCCCCTCCTCCTTCCTCCTCGTCCTCCTCCTCCTCCTTCTCCTCCCCCTCCTCCTCCTCTTCCCGCCTCCCACTGTCTCGGGAGGATCGATGGTTGGCGGGGGATAATGTTCGGATGTCACCGCCGCGCCGGACGGGATCGGTGGCTCAAAAACATGTGGCCCTGAGGCATGGTCGGCGGCGAGCCTGGGGGTCGAAGGAGAAAAAAAACAACATAAAGCATACTGCAGATTTCGTAATAAAGGGAAGGGGGGGCTCATTTCGGAGGGGTCTTTTCCAAGCTATCTTGGAGGGCCTGGGGGGGTTTGGGGACGGTGCTCTGGAAGGTTCTCCCACGGGGGAAGTCTGAAATGGTTTGTCTTGGAGGGTCAGACCCCTTCTATTTTTATTACGAAGTCTGGAGTAAACGTGAACTGTTGGAGCTCCACGAGAATTCCTGGGATTTGCGCTGGACTCCCTCCCTGGCGCGCGGAGCGCGCCAGGGGCGGCGTCAGGAGGCGCTGCCAGGGGGGACCCCGGGGCAAATCCGAGGAATCCGCGCGAAACTTCAAACGTTTATGTGTATGTAGTTGTTTGAGCTTCTAAGGGAGGGAAGTGGGAGGGGGAGGGCCTTCTCAGAAGGCTCGGGCCTTCCGAGAAGATTTCTGAACCTTCCCCGAAGACACAGACAACTTCTCAGAAGGCGCGAGGGTTCCTGAGAGGCCCCGCCCCCTTCTCAGAAGGCCTTCTCCCTCTCATTGCCCCTCCAAAGGTCGCGCCGCTGAGATGGGGCTGTAGTCAAGGGCAGCGTTTGGGGGGGGGGAGGCTCTGGATGGGGGGGGGCGCATCAACCCCCAATCGCCAATTCATCGCCGACAGGGATTGACGAAAATGCTGGCTTCGAGGTTCGAGGTTGTCCAGCGTTTTCGTCTCCTCTCGGCGGTCTTTAGTCCCGGGACGCCTTCCTGCGGCTGCGCCTCGCCTGCAGCGCTTCGGAGGTGCTCGGATCGTCCCGAACGGCCGCCGTAAAACCAGGTTATTACGACCCGAAAACAAGGGTCACAGGGAGATCGATTCCCTCTTCAATTCTTATTCCTTACAAACAACTTCTCACTGTCGCACCCCGAGGCCAGTAACTCGTAGAGCTTCCCTTAGCTAGTTGCTGGAAGCTTAAGGGTAATTCGAACGCGTTGGAGAGCTAGTTGGCAAGAAAAATCTCGACGGATTTGTTTCTGACTTTTGCTCGGTTGAAAATTTTGTTCTCGAAATTCAACAATTCGTTTGAGTTCTAGTATGTTTTCCCGTGATATTCGATCTTATTCCCGCTCGCCGTCTTGATCTCGGCTCGATCGGGTACTTTTTACTGCCAAAAAACACTCCGGCGGGATCGACTGTTTCGAGTCATCTTGACAGGCGTTGCCGGTTTTTCTACTTAACTCGAGCTGTAGGACAGCTACATACCTGATACTTACAGAAACCCTCTTAGAATCATCTGGCGCGTTCGTCTGTTGCATCCAGAGGTCTGAACTCGGTCTGCTACTCGAGCTAGGTCCGCGAAACTATTCGTAATATTCGAGTCATCTTGACAGGTGCTGTCGGTTTTCTGTACTTAACTCGAGCTTTAGGACAGCTGCAGAGCTGATACTTACAGAAACCCAGTCAAAATCATCAGGCGCGTTCATCTGTTGCATCTAGAGGTCTGAACTCGGTCTGCTACTCGAGCTAGGTTCGCGAGCCTATTCGTGTTATTCGGGTCATCTTGACAGGTGCTGTCGGTTTTCTGGACTTAACTCGAGCTCTAGGACAGCTACAGAGCTGATAATTACAGAAACCCATTCAAAATCATCCGGCGCGTTCATTTGTTGCATCTAGAGGTCTGAGCCCGGTCTGCTACTCGAGCTAGGTCCGTGAACCTATTCGTATTATTCAAGCCATCTTGACAGAGGATGTCGGTTTTCTGTACTTAACTCGAAATTTAGGAGAGCTACAGAGCTGGTACGCAGACGAATCGATTCAGAATCATCAGGCGCGCTCGTCTGTTGCATCTAGAGGTCTGAACTCAGTCTTGTACTCGAGTTAGGTTCGCAAAACTATTTGTGTTCGACAGATTTGTTTGAAATGATGGTGAATTTCTTCACTTAACTCGATATGCAGATGAGTTCGAGAGCTCTTCCACACATGAATCAGAAGAAAATCGTGAGGCGCGCTAGCCGAAGTATCTAGACGCTTGGCTTTGGTTTGTTATGAGCGCAAACGCCAAAGAAGTAGTCATACTCTTCGATTTTTCTTGTGATGGAATTCGTTTCCTGGGCTGAACTCGAGGTGCAGATGAGCTGGAGAGCTCTGAGGCATTGGAATGGGAAGATAATCGTCATGCGCGCTATTTGAAAGTATCTAGACACCCGCGTTCAGTTTGCTATTAGCGCTAGGGCTGAACACCGATTCGTATTCGGCTATTTTTTGGAAATGATACTGTTTTTCTTGGTTTTACTTGTGCTGCAGATGAGCTACAGAGCTGTTCAGCACAGCAATGGGAAGGGAATCGTAAGGGGCAATCGTGAAATATATCTAGAAGCCTGAGATCAGTCTTCTATCAGCGCTGAGGCTGAACAGCTATTCGTTATCTGCAAATTCTTTGGACATGATATAATGCAAGGAAGCTCTACGAGTCTTCCGGCGGTAAAAAAATTGACGGTTTACCGCCGGCGCCCAGTTTTAGGGCGGGCCGGGCGTTTCGCCTGAGATCCCTTCACCATCTATGCTTCTGATTTTCAAAAGTGGGAAAAGCTTCACAGATGGAAGGCGGGTGTTTTTTCCCAACCATCCTGTGGTGTTGGGTCCTCGTTTTGAAGAGACAGCGCCCCGCGTCTCCTTCCTCCTCCCGCTGCCTCCTCCCCCTCCCCCTCCGCACACCCACATCGGCACACCCCTCACACGTTTCGTGGCCCCATAGGGAGCCCCGCCGAAGGTCCCAATGGGTGTGCCCGCATGCGTCCCGCACACCCATTCCGGCACACCCCTCACACGGTTCGTGGTACCATGGGGAGCTCCACCGAAGGTCCCAGTGGGTGTGCCCGCATGCGTCCCGCACACCCATTTCGGCACACGTTTCGTGGCCCCATACGGAGCTCCACCGAAGGTCCCAGTGGGTGTGCCCGCATGCGTCCCGCACACCCATTTCGGCACACCCCTCACACGTTTCGCGACCCAAAGGGAGCTCCACCGAATGTCCCAGTGGGTGTGCCCGCATGCGTCTCGCACACCTATTTCGGCCCCCATAGGGAGCTCCACCGAAGGTCCCAATGGGTGTGCCCGCATGCGTCCCGCACACCCATTTCGGCACACCCCTCACACGGTTCGTGGTTCCATAGGGAACTCCACCGAAGGTCGCAGTGGGTGTGCCCGCATGCGTCCCGCACACCCATTTCGGCACACCCTTCACACGTTTCGTGGCCCCATACGGAGCTCCGCCGAAGGTCCCAGTGGGTGTGCCCGCATGCGTCCCGCACACCCATTTCGGCACACCTCTCACACTTTTCGTGGCCCCATAGGGAGCTCCAGCGAAGGTCCCAGTGGGTGTGCCCGCATGCGTCCCGCACGCCCATTTCGGCACACCCTTCATACGCTTCGTGGCCCCATACGGAGCTCCACCGAAGGTCACAGTGGGTGTGCCCGCATGCGTCCCGCATCCATTTCGGCACACCCCTCACGGTTCGTGGCCCCATAGCAAGCCCCGCCGAAGGTCCCAGTGGGTGTGCCCGCATGCGCCCGGCACACCCATGTCGGCACACCCCTCGCACGTTTCGTGGCGCCATAGGGAGCTCCATCGAAGGTCCCAGTGGGCGTGCCCGCATGCGTCCCGCACACCCATTTCGGCACACCCCTCACACGGTTCGTGACCCCATACGCAGCTCCACCGAAGGTCCCAGTGGGTGTGCCCGCATGCGTCCCGCACACCCATTTCGGCACACCTCTCACACTTTTCGTGGCCCCATACGGAGCCCCACCGAACGAAGGTCACAGTGGGTGTGCCCGCATGCGTCCCGCACACCCATTTCGGCACACCCCTCACACGGTTCGTGGCCCCATAGCAAGCCCCGCCGAAGGTCCCAGTGGTGTGCCCGCATGCGTCCCGCACACCCATGTCGGCACACCCTTCACACGTTTCGTGGCCCTATAGGGAGCTTCACCGAAGGTCCCAGTGGGTGTGCCCGCATGCGTCCCGCACACCCATTTCGGCAAACCTCTCACACGGTTCGTGGCCCCATAGGGAGCTCCACCGAAGGTCCCAGTGGGTGTGTGCCCGCATGCGTCCCGCACACCCAGTTCGGCACACCCTTCGCACGTTTCGTGGCCCCATAGGGAGCTCCATCGAAGGTCCCAGTGGCTGTGCCCGCATGCGTCCCGCACACCCATTTCGGCACACCCCTCACACGTTTCGTGGCCCCATACAGGCTCCACCGAAGGCGTTCTCGCGCGCGTCGCGAGGGCTCCGCCTTGCGTTGCGCCCGCAGCCTTGGACTTTGGAGTGCGTGGGCAAAGGAGATGGAAAATGGAGGGGAGGATGCGGGCGCGATCCTCGTGTGGGACGTGCCGACATGGGCGTCGCGGCGCGCGGGCGCTGCCGTCGGGGTTCCACGGGAGCCCCTTGCACACAATTCGGCACACCTTCATACGGTTCGTGGCCCCATAGGGAGCGCCGCCACCGAAGAAGTTAATCACAATTGCGGTACCCACAACTGCATATGGTTGGGTCCTTCGCCAGGATAATTTAATGTGGCTCTCGCTTTAGCGCCGCGCACATTCGTTGAACAAGCTGCAAGAGCTTCACGGATTGAGGGCGGGTCGTTTTCAAAATGTGGCTCTCGCGCGCACATTCGTGTTTAAATGTTGCAAGAGCTTCGCGGATTGAGGGCGGGTCGTTTTCAAAATGTGGTTCTCGCTTTAGTGCCGCGCACATTCGTTGTAAAACAATACATTATTTCCACGGATTGAGGGCGAGTGGTTTCAAAATGTGGTTATCATTCTAGCGCCGCGCACTTTCGTTGTTATTTGTTGCAAGAGTTTCACGGAGTCAGGGCAATTCCTTTTTCAACATGTGGTTCTCGCCTTAAGCGCACATTGGAGGAGTCTCATGGGTTCCAATGGTTACATACCAGGAATGACGTTTTGGAAGGATTTGTGATTCTGTTGGTGTAGCCGTTATGCTGATTCGTGGTGTTGAAATCCCAATGGCGTCCCTGCACGATTCCGAATCGTCAAGACGCAGCAGTCAGGTCAATCCATGGCGTTGAATTCCCGAGAATTCTAGGCGCTTCGCGTATCCCCGCCAGCCCGTCCAGAAACGACGCCCAGGCGAGTAGAAGGTCGTCCTGAGGGGCTTTTCGGCGTCTTGGGTGTCTCGGGGGGGCCTCTGTGGGCCGTTCGGGATCCTCTTTGGGGCCTCCTGGGGGCCTCTTGGGGCCTCTTGGGGCCATCTTAGGGCCTTTGGGGGCCTCCTGGGCGCTTCTTGGGGCCATCTTTGCCCCCTCAGGAGGCCAAAATGGGGCCAACATCTCAGTAAAATCAATGATTTTGGCTTCCTCGCCGAGGCCGTTTTGGACGCTCTGACCGCTCGCGGCCTCCCCCCGTCCAAGTCCACGGGGAGGGGGTAGGGGGAGGGGTAAACCCCTCCCCGAAGGGAAAGAGGGAGGGGTGGAAGAGGAAACGCCGTAAACCACCGACGCCCAGAGGGCTGGTGGGATTGCCTCGATCAGGGAAGTGGACAGCACACAGAGGAAGCCAGTATGAGACATCTTGGGATTTCTTGAGCCATCTTGGAGGTCATTTTGGGCTCTCCTGGAGTCATTTTAATCAGTGCCCCCCCCAAGAGGCCAACATGTGGCTAAAACCTTAGGGCAAACAATGGTTTGACATTATCGCCGAGGCCTCTGGGAGCACCTTGGGTGCCTCTGGGGGGTCTCTTGGGGCCTCTTGGGGGTCTCTTGGGGGCCTCCTGGGGGCCTCTTGGGGGGCCTCTTGGGGCCATCTTGGGGCCATCCTGCGGCCTCTTGGGGCATCCTGGGGGCCTCTTGCGGCCATCGTGGAGGAAATCGATCAAAGAAGAGGGGAGCTTTAATTAGCGCTGCCCCCTCAGAAGGCCAAAATGGGGCCCAAACCATAGTAAAATCAATGATTTTGGCTTCCTCGCCGAGGCCGTTTTGGACGCTCTGACCGCTCCCCGCCCCTCCTGTCCAGGTCAGTGGGAAGGGGGAAGGGGGAGGGGTAAACCCCTCCCCGAAGGGGAAGAGGGAGGGGTGGAAGAGGAAACGCCTTAAACCACCGACGCCCAGAGGGCTGGTGGGATTATGTTTTGGTATGTTTTCTTCAAACTGTTGTCTTCCGACAGTTCCCTTAATGATAGTTGCAGGCGCCTATGAGGAGGGAGCTTGGAGGGAGGGTGAATTCCAACATTGTTGGTGACTCTTGGGCTTACACTGGTCCTCCGCCTCGTCCTCCTCATCCTCCCCCTCCCCCCCCTCCCCCTCCTCCACAATTACACAATATGAATACTACTCTCCCACTTCCCCTGATGGCGTCCGGAAGATGTTCGGCACCCCCCCGCGTACTGTTTTTTTACACGCAGGATTCCCCGGAGTTGGGTCTTCGCTGGTGTTTTTTTCTAAAATGCTGCTCTCGCTGAGGCGCCGGCCTCATTTTCGGGCCCCGCTCGTTCCGAATCGTGCTCCCGCTGCAGCGCTGGCCTCATTTCCGTGCTTCCGCTCGTTCCGAATCGTGCTCCCGCTGCAGCGCTGGCCATTTCCGCGCTTCCGCCCGTTTCGACTCGTGTTCCCGCTGCAGCGCTGGCGTCATTTCCCGTGCCATGCCACAGCACACGCGCACACACGCACACACACACACCCACCCACCCACCCACCACCACCACCACCACCACCACCACCACCACCACCACCACCACCACCACCACCACCACCACCACCACCACCACCACCACACAACCACACACAACGCACGCACGCACGCACGCGCACCACCACCCACTACGCACGCGCGCGCGGAGCCACAGGTCCGCTACGACACGCGTCCGCGGATAGAGAAAATCAGCGCCATGGTAAGGGATGGGAGGGAGGGGTAGGACGTCAGATATGACGCGAGCGCACCTAGCTTGCCCCCCTCCCCCTCCTCCCCCTCCCCCCCCTCCCCCCCTCCTCCTCCTCCCCCCTCCTCCTCCTCCCCTCCTCCTCCTCCTCCTCCCCCCCCCCTCCTCCTCCTCCCCCCCCCCCCCCTCCTCCTCCTCCTCCAGGGGGGGATCATCGGCCCCGAAACCGACCATTCGTCGCCGATCGCGGGGCCCGAGAGCACGACGCCCCTCCCGGGAGCGTGCGATGCCGCCAGCGGGGGTCCACCGCCGATCAACCAGTCATGCACCTCCGATTCTTCCAAGAGTGGAGGAGGAGGAGGAGGAGGAGGAGGAGGAGGAGAGGAGGGAGGAGGAGGAGGAGGAGGAGGAGGAGGAGGAGGAGGAGGAGGGGTGGAGGAAGGGATGACTAGGGGGGGGAATCATGGCCCCCGCCATGAGATCTACCCGGATGTCATGGCGCCTCTTCTTATTTCAACACGTCCCTGGCCTCCCTCCTGGGCCGCGCACGCGCCGCCAACCACGATTTGCGCCCCCACCCCCTCTTGGCCGCCCCCGATACATGCTTCCCTTCTGAGATGGTCCACCCCTGACGCTT
>CAUYUJ010015865.1:139260-191551 GCA_963575745.1 Prorocentrum cordatum
TTCGGCTGGCTGCGGGGACTATCAGGCCTGCGCAGCCTCCCCATCCTCCCCCTCGCCTGCAATCTACCGCAAAGCAATGTACTGCAAACGCAGTGCAGATGCAATGCAATGCAATGCAATGCAATGCAACGCAGCAGGATGCAATGCGACGCAGCGCAGTGCACGTGCAGCGCCATGCAGCACAATGCAACGCAATGCAACGCAACCGGATGCAATGCAACGCAGCACAATGTCATGCAACGCAATGCATCGCCGCAACGCAGTGCGGCGCAACGCAATGCAATGCAGTGCCTGATTATTCCTCCGTTCTTCCGTCCCTCCTCTGGAGTCGGGGCAGCGCCGCGAAGGTCGACAAACACAGCATTGTTCCACTACTCGCCAGGAGGAGGAGGAGGAGGAGGAGGAGGAGGAGGAGGAGGAGGAGGAGGAGGAGGAGGGGGGGGAGGGGGCGGGTGAGGGGGAGGAGGATGGAGGAGGGGGAGGGGGAGGGGGAGGAGGAGGGAGGGAGGAGGAGGAGGAGGAGGAGGAGGGAGGAGGAGGAGGAGGAGGGGGAGGGAGGAGGAGGAGGAGGAGGAGGGAGGAGGAGGAGGAGGAGGAGGAGGAGGATGGAGGAGGAGGAGGAGGGGGAGGTGGAGGGGGAGGGGGAGGGGGAGGAGGAGGGAGGACGGAGGAGGGGGAGGGGGAGGAGGAGGAGGAGGAGGAGGAGGAGTAGGAGGAGGAGGAGGAGGAGGAGGAGGAGGAGGCAACGCCAGGGGTGGGACGAAACGAACAACAAATCCACGGTCCGTCACGCGGCAGCGCCGCGGGGGCTAAACACAAACGTATTATGCCACGACGACCAGGACGACGACGACGACGATGACGAGGACCGGGGAGGCGAACAGAAATACTGCGCTATTCTCATCACCCTTCTGCCGGCCCCCCCCCCCCTGTCCCTCCTCAACCTCCATGCCTCCTCCTGCCCACTCCTCCTCCTATCCTCCTCCATCCTCCCTCCTCCCCCCTCCTCCTCACTCCTCACTCCTCCTTCCTCACTCCTCTTTCCTCCCCTCGTTTCTCCTCCCTCCCTGTCCTCCCCTCCACCTCGCCTGCAGTCTTCGGCAATGCAATGTACTGCAAACGCAATGCAAATGCAACACACGCAATACAAATGCAAATGCAACGCAGTGCAATTCCAATTCAATGCAATGCAACAGGATGCAATAGTACAACGCAATGCAATGCAATGCAATGCACTGCCTCCTCCCTCCTCCCTCCTCCCCCTTCTCTTGGACCAGAAGTGTTTTTTGTTTGTTTGAACCCCCAACGCCCGGCTCCTCAGGCGGGGTCAATTGGCCCGCCTCCTTCTGGGGCAAAATAATTGGTGCTGAACCCTCAACGCCCTGGCCTCAGGCGGCGTGAATTGGCCAAGCTTGGCAATCCCCTTACACGGATCGCGCCTCGGGAGCAGGAAAACAAAATGTCCAACCTTCAGAACGTGGTTGCTAGACCCCACCTGGCAACTTGTTCGAACCTTTACAAACAAATAGTTTGATCCCCCATGCATCCTCTGTCCCCCCCGTTCCCAATCCCACTCCTTCACCTCCCCCCCCCCTCCTCCCCCCTCCTCCTCCGCCCAATCCCCCGCCCTTCCCCCCGCAGAGGAGGAGGAGGAGGAGGAGGAGGAGGAGGAGGAGGCGGAAGAAGGAGGAGGAGGAGGAGGAGGAGGAGGAGGAGGAGGAGAGGAGGAGGAGGAGGAGGAGGACGACGACGACGAAGACGACGACGACGACGACGGACGGACGACGACGACGGACGACGACACGACGAGAGGAGCCCGAAAAGGACGACGCCGACGAGGGGGGGGATAGGGGGCGCAGCAGGTGGCGGGGACGAGCTGGAGGAGGAGCCGGGGAGGCAGCAGGGGACGACACCCTCCTCCTCCTCCCTCCTCCGCGCCTCCTCCTCCTCCTCCTCCTCCTCATCCTCCTCCGCCTCCGCCTCCGCCTCCGCCTCCGCCTCCGCCGCCGCCGCCTCCTCCTCCGCCTCCTCCTCCTCCTCCTCCTCCTCCGCCTCCGCCCGCCGCGCACCAGGGGCTGGGCTCGAGGCTCGCCGGGCTCGCCTCGGGCCTGGCGGGCGCTGGGCTCGCAGGGGCCGGGCGTGGGCGGCCTCAGCGGCAGCCGCGCCCGCGCCGGCGCGCCCGCCCTCGACGACGACGACGACGACGACGACGACGACGACGACGACGACGAAGACGACGACGACGACGAAGACGACGAGGACGACGAAAACGACGACGACGACGAGAACGACGACAACGACGACGACGACGACGACCACTCACTCTTGCCACTAGCACTGCTGCTGCTCCTCCTGTTGTCATTCCGCGCGCTACGGTACCACTACCACTGCACTGCTACGACTTGCTGCTGCTAGCGCGACTACTGCGGCTGCGACTGCGACTGCGGTGGCGACGAGCATGGGCGGACAAGGCTCGATGCGACCACCTGTAATTCGAGCGCCTGCACCAGCGAGCCCCATGTTGGGACGCTGCTGCGGCAGCGGAGGAGACAAGCACGGCAGCTGCCTGCCCGAAGAGAGCAGCAATCCGCCGCCGCCATCCGCGAAGCGGCCGTGCGCACCCCGTGCCATGGAGATGATCGTGGTGCCGCGTGGGCCTTGCGGGCCCGTGCCGTCCGCCGAACTCGAGCTCTATACCCTTCACGCTGGTGCCGCTGCGGGCTCCGTGTGTTGTTGTTGTTGTTGTTGTTGTTGTTGTTGTTGTTGTTGTTGTTGTTGTTGTTGTTGTTGTTGTTGTTGTTGTTGTTGTTGTTGTTGTTTTGTTGTTGTTGTTGTTGTTGTTGTTGTTGTTTGTTGGTGTTGTTGTTGTTGTGTTGTTGTTGTTGTTGTTGTTGCTGTTGAATCTTATTACTTCTAAAGAATAATTATTGTTGGGCCCCCTGGTGCACGCCCCCCTCGCCGCGCCTAGGCCGCAGCCACATTTTCATAATTTTCGTGAGGAAGTCTCAGGCAAAACGGGGGAGTCCGGATCCGGTTGTTTTGTTGACGCCCGCTTTCCCTGTCAAAAAACAATATAAAATGACATGTCTTGTTCTAACATAACCAAGCTTCAAGAATCCTTTGCAAAAAATGACACGAAGTGCACACTCGCGCGCGCAAGATGAAATCCTTCCAAAACCTTAGTGTTCGTAGCGATTTTAACATAAAAACATGAAAAAACCAATGGTTTTTCAACAAAAAAGTGTCAAACATTCATCCCGCGCGCTCTTGCGGATTTCTTAGGAAACCCAATACTTTTTCAACATTTCTGTCAAACGGGCTCTTGCGAACAACTTTTTCACGTGCTTCGAACTTCTGCAACAACGGTTGCGCGCATGCCAGGGCCATCATCCCTGTCAAATAATACCATATGGGACACATTCGTTTTTTCTTCGCGCGCGCACGCCGAAATCTTCAAACACCATTGGGTTTCTTAAGAATTTCAGCACCGCGTATCATAAAATCGCACGAATCGCACCGTAGGTCCTCGAAAAACACGTGCACGGATTTTCCAAAATTTCTACCCGCGCGCGCTGTCCGAATCCTTAAAAACAAATGGTTTTTCAACATTTATGGGTATACATGAGCTCGCGCGAGCTACTTTTCGCACGCTCTTTCAACGGCGTTCGCGCGCCTCCAGGGGGAAAAGTCGTATACTAAGCTAGCGTTCAGAAAATGTTACCACAACAAGTCACTGTACCCATGCGCCAGTGTAGTAGCCACGGTCGTCCGCAGGCCACGAAGTGAAGTGTCCGAACGTCATAGGGCGGGAAGCTGGGTGTGGGTGGTGGCGAAGAGTCGTTTGGAAATGTGGTAGAGCTTGAACCGGCCCCCCACAAAGTGGGGGTATTGGCGGGCGTCGTATGAAAACCTTGGCACTGGTGAGAACGGAGTGTCCCCACGTGCTAGTAATTGTTGTTGTTGTTGTTGTTGTTGTTGTTGTTGTTGTTGTTGTTCCTGTCTTTCACGAAGCGCAAGAAACCTAGACGTCCGCTCTTGGCGATCGGCTCTACAGTGCCAGAAGATTTGCAAGCCCACTCGATGCTTCGTAAGCGGCTATTGCCTCTGCCCTGAAAACGGTGCACGGCAACTCGATGTAGGTCCCATGTACAAGTGGCGACTCATGTGCCAATGCTGGCAGCGTGGCCTGACTGACTGGGGCTTGCGTTGACCCGGGCCAGTGAGTCCCCGAGAGTGGATCGTTGGGAGCGGTCCTGGTACCGAGGCCAGCAGTTGGCGGCGCGCAGAGGGGGGTAGGGGGAGGGGGGAAGGCTTCTTAGAAACACCCCTGCTTCTTAGAAGGTGCGGGCCTTCTCCGCAGATGTAAGGCCGGCGCCTTCTAAGAAGCAGCCTCCTTCTAAGAAACCTTCCCCCCTCCCCCTACCCCCCTCTGCTCGCCGCCAAAGCAGGGCCCACAAGTCCCCCACGAGGACTCGCGAGCGTCGTCGTCGTCGCCATCGTCGCCTCTGTCGTCCCCCCTTCCGGGTGGGCGGCGCCAGCCGTCAGGCCTTCCCGGGGTACAGGTGGCAATGAGGGCGGCGGTTTTCCCCACTGCTAAAAGTCACCACCCACCAAACCACCCCAACCCCACCCGAAGGCTCAGATTTACCCTCGATTTCTAGTGGGGGGGGGGGTCGGGAAACATCGAAAAAACACGCGTGGAACCCCCCAACCCGAAATTCGGGTCTTCGGGTTGGGTTGGGGTGGTCTGGCAGGGCGAACCCCAACGAGGGCGGGCCGCCCCATCCACGCGCCGCGAAGGACTCGGCTCTGACCGAGCCGCTGAACGCGGGCGTGGAGTCGCCGCGGGCAGCTGAGCCACCGCAGGCTGCCTTTGCAGCAGGGCGAAGCGAGCAGTGGACCCGCTGATAGACGTTGTTGGGTGTCGACGTGTTTGTTCCCTGGCCGCGCGTAGTCAAAAAGGGCCTGGCAATGACAGCGTGGTGCCCAGCCCGCCTGCCCAGCGGTGCAGGCCCCGCCCCCCTTCGTCCTCAGGTTCCTGTTCCTCCGCCTCCTCCTCCTGCTCCTCCTGCTCCTCCTCCTCCTCCTCCTCCTTCTCCTCCTCCCTCCTCCTCCTCCTCCTCCCCCTCCTCCTGCTCCTCCTCCTCCTCCTCCTCCTCCTCCTCCTCCTCCTCCTCCTGCTCCTCCTCCTCCAAGAAGCGAGCGCTAGCGCAGACCCTTTCGCCGTCGAGTCGGTGCACCACCCTTGTTCAGCCGGATCCGTGCCTTGAATCTGTAGCGGGTGGGGATCAGAGCGAATGCAGCACAGTGGAGACCCATACCAGGAAACACCCTGCTTGCCTCCAGGGTGCCCTGGGTTTCTTGGGTTTGGATGGTTTTGTTGTGAAAGGCGCGACGCCCCCACACCAAAAATCCAGGGACGCCCTGGGGTCTCAGGGTTGGGTTTCTTGTGGAAGGTTTTTTGTGGACTGGCATCCACTGTATGTTCAGCTCTGGACAGTAGTGTGCATGGCGGCGCCGCCGCAGAGACATCCGTGGCGGGGGGATCGGGACATGTGGTGAGCACCCCCTGCGGCACGCTTGCCCGCGCCACGTGCGCACTTCAGGCGATCGCAAACATGGATCAAGGGGGCGTGGATTAGCGACGGATCCCGTTTCCATGGGAAATCGCGGAGTTCCGCCGCCGAGCGAGGCGGCACCGGCCGCATTTTGGAGAGGGCACCTCCCCCGATCCATGGATTTGCGATCGCGCGCCAAATCCATGGATCGCTGATCCATGTTTGCGCGCTCCCGAGCACTACAACAAAAACAACGAATCTAACACAGCCTTTACAGGCGGATTTGGGAAGAAAAATAAGAAATTGTCAAACATGTTCAAACATAGTCAAACATGCTAGACAAATCGCCCCCAGACTATTTTCTATTGTTTTTGAATGTTCGGCCTCGCTCATCTTACCTTCTCTCTCCAGTCGCTTCTCTCTCCAGCCCACTCTTTCCGGTCCTCGTTTCGCGCCCTCTTCCCTCGCACGCCCCCTCCTCGCCTGGTCCCCCATCCTCGCCCAGTCACTCCCCATCTGCTCATCATCCCTAAGCTTTGGTTCTGGGGAGGAAGATTCTCACAGGCCGCTTCTGTCCCCATTCGGGGATTCGGTGATTCGGTTGCCTTTCGGCGTCTCCGCTCCCCTTGCCGCCCGGGCCCGAGGCGGGGTAGCAAGTATCGGCCAGTGCTCCCGTGGGAGCCGCGTGGCCACGCTGCAGGCCAACGGCTGTGCAGTGTGGCCTGGGCGCGCGCGGCCTCGTCGGGGCGACGCTCTGGCGGGCCGGCGCGCCCTCCTGCGGGCCGCGGGCGCTGGTCGCCTGGGGCGTCGCTTTCGCCGGCGCGGCCGGATGACCGGAAGCCCCCTCGCGAGCTGCCACTTGGCCAAGATAGGCCTTGGTACGCTGAAAATGACTCCCTCTACTCACTCTGGCCCGGCGGAGAGGGAGGAGCAGGGAGACCCATGTAGTTCCCCTGGCCGCTGAGCGGTCAAAGGGGTTCGACTGGGATCGGCGTGGCACTGCTGTAGCTTGCATGGTTTCGCTCCAAGGTGACCCGAGTGGCCCCCCTGGCCGCGATGGACGTCACAGGGGGGTCGCCGGGATGTGCAGCAGCGAGAGAGCTGTGCGAGTTTGCGTCCAGGGAAGGCGGAGCGGAGCGGAGGACTCTCTCCCCTTCCTTCCTTCGCGCTGGGGCTCAAGCGGCCGACGTGCTGTTGTGACAGCTGGGCGCGATCGGAAAACTGGCTGCTGGACGCAGGTGGGGGTGCTCGAGAGCCTGAAACGGTGGTGCGCCCGTGTGCCACAGAGGGATGGCCGTGTCAGTTGCGTTGCCAAAGGGTCCAGGCGTTGTCGACATTATCCCGTGTCTCCTACGCACGCCCGTCGCTGTGATGGCTCAGAAAGACAGGCGCTGCCAAGTTCACCCGACCCCTCCGGCCCAGCAAAGGTGTCCCAAGTACTCATTCTAAAGGCCACACTCAATATGGCTTTCGCAGACAGCGACGTCCGCGCCATGGTCTCTGCTGCAGGGCAGGGCGCTTTCGGCGGGAGCGGGAACGACAAGGCAGCTCAGTGGGTGCAGTTCGTGGCGTCTGTGCAGGATGCCCCAGCAGATACTCACCCGCTCATCTTCTACGCGGGCACGGCCCGGGCGCTCGCCGAGTCCATTGGGTCAGTGGAACCCACTGATTACGCAGAAGAGAAGATGCGTGATTTTGTCATCAGTAGCTTGCAAGTGAACGCTGTTCCTTTCGACCAGGACCAAGATGAGCAATGGAAAAACTTCAAGCTCAAACCTGCCCGCGTCACCTTGGCCCTCAAAGTCCAAACGAAGGCGATGCGTGACTTCCCGTCGGGCTGCCCGGGCTCCAGCAGCGCCGCGGACCAGACTGCCCAGGCCATTGCAGAGTGGGCCAAGGTGCAAAACGCCAAGGCGGAGAAAGAAGCTAAGCGCGGGACGTTGAGCTTCAATTTGCAGGACAGGATCGCTGAAGTGGGGCTCCGGTGCGCCCAGGGAGATTTACTCCCCACAGAAGAGGCTCTGCTCCGGATGGAGAATCTCCCGTCGGCGAAGATTGCCAGGGATAAGGGCCGGAAGTGGGTGGGCTCCTCTGAGGGGGAAGATCTGCTCGCGAACTTCCGCTCAGGGTTTTCGAAAACGCCTAAACTGGACGTCCTCGTGGGCGACGGGGCCATTGGTGACAAAGTCGCGGAGGCCCGGGAAGCGAAGCGGGCCCGCGCCATGGAGGAGCGGATCGGCTTCATGGGCTTCGCGAATTTTCTCGGTCACCTCCACGATTGGGGCGCCAAAATGGTTTTCTCCAAGGTGATCGCGCCCGTGCAGTAATGGGCGTACGAGATGCAATTGGTGCGCTTGTGTGAGGAGCGCGGCGGCACGAGGGTTGCGTTCTACTACGACCTGCTTCTCCGCCAGAAGCTGGCCCGTGCCCTCGAGCAGGGCCAGGGCGACCAGGTCGGGGTCTTGCTGTGCAGGCTGGATCGTGACGTACTGGAAGACGCCTCGCGCAAGGTCAAGCAGCGCGCCGAGGAGGTCAACCGGGCCAACTCGAAGCAGACGAGCGGCCCGGCGTCATCGCAGGGGCACGCGCCTTCGCAAGGAGGCAAGCCGGGAGCGCAGGGCAAGGGGGGCCAAAAGGGTGGCAAGCCAGACAAAGGCGGAAAGCAGAGCAAGCCCGCCAGGCCGGCCCCGACCACGCCCCAGCGCTCCAGGAGCCCGCCCAAAGGCAAGGGCGCAGCTTCTGCGCAGTGGCACACCAAAGGCCAGGAGAAGAAGTGGTCCAGCTGGTGAAGTGAACCGGCGTCTGCCTCCAGCGAGGCGCCTTCGGGGGAGGGGCAACCCCTCGGCGATGCCTCGGGCGTGTTTATCGCCGGCGAAGGCTTCTCTGCTCTCTGTGGCGCTGTAGAGCACTTTTTAAGTGATCCTGTTAGATTAGCGGGCGTGGACCCGTTTGCTCATTTAGACTGGGCGCTGCACTTGCCGCTGTGCACCGGGGAGTTTTCCATCCCTGAGGCGTCCAGAGATGCAATTAATTGGCATTCAGCCGACCCTAGCGCACTGTGCGAGTTCAGGTGGCGCCAGTTGAAATATTGGAAGCACCGCCAACAGGTGACGGCGCTAGCGTGGCGCGACCAGTGCGCGCGCTTGCCGGCGCACGTCCGTGCCATATTGGGGCCTGAGAAGAACTTGGCGTTGTTTTCCGAGATGCTGGAGGCCTCGGGCTCTCCAGACATTCACCTCGCAGCATCGCTCGCGCAGGGTTTCCCTCTAGCGGGGTACATCCCCCCGAGTGGTACCATGTGCTTGAGCGACGCCGTTAGCCACACATCGCCAGAGGAGCTGTTGGAGGCAGCGCCAGGCGCCAACGCTAGCATCCTGCAAAGAGTCCGAAACGCACCCGCAAGGGACGGTCGCGTTGCAGAAGGCCTCGAGGCCCGCATCCGGGCGGAGGTGGCGGCTGGACAGGCCGAGTGGCGCGATTTGCCATCGGATCTCTCGGGCGTGGTGTTGCCCCCTCGGTTCGCTGTGGACGAGGGCTGGCGCTTTCGCGATGGACAGTGGTCTCTCAAGGTCCGCGCCGTCCATGACCTCACAGCTTCTGGGGTCAATGGCGCGACCACGGTCTCCGAACGCGTCGGCCACGAAACTCTCGATGATTTAGTGGCGGCGGCGCAGTGCCTCGTCGCTGGTGGAGCCAGCGCAGCGGACGTCCGCTTCCGACAGGATGACGTCTGCGAGGCCTACAAAACTCTCCCGCTGCATAGTGACCACCTCCCGTTTGCGGCCGCTGTGACGGCGGAGTCCGTCTCGCAGGATCAGTTCCTGCAGCTGTTATGCTGTCCATTTGGGGGGGGGCGAGTGTCCATGCCTGGCGGCGCGTGGGCGCGGCTTTTCAAGCCATACTCTTGCGTTTGTTTAGCATCGTGCGCCCACGTTTCGTGGGCGATTTTTTCGGCATTGATGCAGAGCAAGCGCACGAATGGGGTGATAGCGCCGTAGGCGCCGCCTCTTTAGCTAGATTCGTCATCCAGCATTTGCTGGGCTGGCGTCTTGATTCGCATAAGGCAGTTACGGCAGCTTTGAGTTTTGTTGCGCTGGGCGTTCGTGTGTCTGTGGACGCAACCACAGAGTGTTTAAACTTTGTCGTGCCCAGCGACAAGTGCGCCAAGTGGCTGGCGGAAATCGCAGAGGTGCTCCGGGACCAACGTTTAACGCCAGCGCGCGCAGAAGCTGGCCGGCCGGCTCAGCTGGGGGGTCACAGCAGTCTTCGGGAAGGGCGCGCGCGTCTATCTGGCGCCGCTCTTCCGGCCTTCAGCCGGGAGAAGCACTCGCATCTCCAAGCGTTTGCGCTTTGCGCTCCTGTGGTGGCAGCGGCTCCTCAATTCGCAGCCAAGCAGAGCCGTCCCGCTGTCGCCATCGGTGAAGCCACGTTTGGTGGTGTACACTGACGCCTCGGGAGCAGGCGTGCTGGCTTGGGTGGCAGTGCTGGCCGGGCGTAAGTTTTTCGCTTCAGCGCCAGTGTCGGGCTGGCTTGCGAGGTGGGCCTGCCCGCGTTAGCAGCAAATCCACACCTGGGAGCTAGTAGCTGCAGTGTGTGCACTCTGGCACTTTTTCAGTCTGCCCGAAGGCGTAGCGGGGCTCGACGTTGTGATTTTTATCGACTCGACAGTCGCACTCGGGACGCTGCTCCGCGGGTGCTCCCGCCAGCGTGACTGGAATGCTATGGTGGCTGGCGTGTGGTTTGCTGCAGCAGACCGCGGCCACTTTTTAAGTGCATTCCGCGTGCCTTCACATTTAAATTTGGCAGACTGGCCAACTCGTCCAGAGCAGAAGGCATCGGAGTTGGCACAGCTGGTCTCTCGCGGCTTCGCTCGCCTCGAGTGGGCTTGGCCGGCAGTGGCGGGCATGCATTCGCGAGGAAAGAAAAAAGTGCGCAGTTGTTGCTTCGTCAGCGTTTCTTGCCGCGTGCGGCGGCGCGCGGCCTCCCACGCAGTCATCCGTAGTCAGCTTGGCCCAACGTGGCACTTGAGTTCATCAACCGCAAACGCGCGCGGTGGGCTTTGGGCGATGGCGCTTCGGACCCTGGGCCGCCAGAAGAAGCATGCCCCCATGATGTGGTGCCGCCTGCTCTTGCACAGTGGTTCACGGGGGTGCTTCGGCGCACGCCGCCGCGTTGCCACCCGGCATCGCCTGACAATGTGTTGCGCGCTCTCGCTAGTGGCGGGGCCGTGGCCGGAGATGATTTCAACGACATGAGTGTGCAGGAGCTCCGGGGCGTCTGGCCGTGCCTCCGAGAGCTGGCCAGTGAATCCTTGGCCATTTTCCCTTCCGGGAGGCGCTCTCCTGTGGCGCCGCCGGCAGGGCCCTCCCAGGGCAGCGGCGGCCCGAGCGGTGAGGTCGCATCGCCTTTGGTGGAAAGCGCCACGCCCGCAGGGCCAGAAGGGGGCGAAGCTGAAGCTGCCCTTGCTGCTCTTGGCTTCCTGGCCGCAGCTCGCTTTCGGAGGACTTTTCCTGGGGCCCAAGGACTTGGCCGACGCAGTGCAAACGCTGGGCCGCGTTACGCCTGAAGAGCTCCAAGTGGCGTGGGCTCGGCGTCACGGAGGCGCAGGGGGCAACCCGAGAGAGCGTGCTTTGCAACTGGTGGGCAATATGTCTGAGTTCGCAGCGACGCAGGAGCTTGTGAGACGAGAGCTCTGCGGGTGGCATCGGAGTGCTTACAAGTATGCGTCCGCAGTGCGGCTTTGGGGCCAGGTAGCCAAGGGCCTGGGAGTGCCGCCGTGGCCGCCGACAGACAGCGTGCTGGGGGCCTTTGCTTTCGCAGTGCAGAACGGCAACACGCTGATGACGTACTGCACCCAGGTCCGGGCGGCCCTGCGGCTGGTCCGGGTCCCTCTGGGGTGTTTGGAAGACGCCTCAAGTCTGGCACGGGGGGCCGCCAAAACGGCGCCCGGCACGAGCCGCTTCCGGGCGCGGGCCAGTGCGCACGACACCCGCAGCGTTGCTGGCCACGTGCGGGAGGTGCTCCGGGACCCTCTGGTGGCGGATTCCTTCGTGGTCGCCAGACACTTCTGTCTCCGTTTCGCGTCGGAAGTGGTGCCTCTGGAGCACGACGGGCCGCGCTCCAGGGTCGTGCTCTCGGTCGACGGGGGCTTGCCCAAGGCGTGCATCTACTTGCGCAAGCGCAAGATGCACACGGAGACAGTGGCGGTGACGAGGCGGTGCATCTGCGTTCTCCAGTCGCGGCAGCTGTGCGGGGTGTGCGTCCTGCAGCGCCGGGCTGGGCGGGGGCGCCTCTTCCCTGGCCTGTCCTACAGGGCAGCTCTGGCCACGCTGAAAACATCGGCGCTGGCGCTCGGCTTCGAGCGCGCGGCCGAGTGGGGCACGCGTGCCTTCCGCAGAGGCTGGGCGGACGAGTGTTTAGCGGCGGGCGGCGTGCCGGCGCTCTTCCACAGTGGAGGCTGGCGTGGCGTCGCTGCGTTCGGCTACGCCTCTGCCGCCTCCAGAGACGCCATGACTGCTGCGGAGTGGCCAGTGGAGTTTTCGGACTCGTCTGCGTCCGACGGCGCGCCGTGAGCGGTGGAGACTGTGAAAAAATTATCGTCGGGTCTATGCCATCTTCAGTGCTGCTGTGCTCTCGTCGTCAGCAGTGGGATTGGGGTCCGGGTCGCCGAGAGCCCCCGCATTGGGTCTCGAGGGCTCCTTGGGGTCTCTCGTGCTCCCCTGCCCGGCTGCACGCTGTGCGTCGCCCAACGGTCCGTGCGAGCGCACAGGACCATCCCAGAGGAGAGCGGCCGCACGTGAATCTTCATCATCCCTAAGCTTTGGTTCCGGGGAGGAAGATTCTCACAGACCGCTTCTGTCCCCATTCGGGGATTCGGTGATTCGGTTGCCTTTCGGCGTCTCCGCTCCCCTTGCCGCCCGGGCCCGAGGCGGGGTAGCAAATATCGGCCAGTGCTCCCGTGGGAGCCGCGTGGCCACGCTGCAGGCCAACGGCTGTGCAGTGTGGCCTGGGCGCGCGCGGCCTCGTCGGGGCGACGCTCTGGCGGGCCGGCGCGCCCTCCTGCGGGCCGCGGGCGCTGGTCGCCTGGGGCGTCGCTTTCGCCGGCGCGGCCGGCTTTCCCGCCCGCCCTCCCTGGGGTGTCTTGTGTGCTAGCCGGGCTGGGTCTCGAGGGCTCCTTGGGGTCTCTCGTGCTCCCCTGCCCGGCTGCGCGCTGTGCGTCGCCCAGCGGTCCGTGCGAGCGCACAGGACCATCCCAGAGGAGAGCGGCCGCACGTGAATCTTCGCCCTTCTGCCCGCCGCCGCCCCCCCATTCTCGGACGGGGCTAGGACGAGGATAGATGCGTCCCAGAGCGTTCCTCTCGGACGGGGCTAGGACGAGGATAAATCCGTTCCAGAGCGTTCCGGATCGCTCTGGGAAGACCGCGGCGCCCGATACATCCTCCAAAGCCGCCGGATCTCAGAGATTCCCGATTTACCCTCACCCGACTGTATCCTCATTTTGGCTTCGCCTTGGAGGAGAGGACGAGGGGGGCGAGGATGCGGAGGAGGAGGAGGAGGACGACGACGACGACGACGACGGCGAGGAGGACGAGTAGGACGAGGAGAGAGGGAGGAGCAGGACGAGGAGGAGGAGGAGGACGACGACGACGACGATTTGACCCTCGTCCTGGCTTCGTGTCGTACCCTCCCACCTCCCCTCGCCTCGTCTCCACTGTTCCGCCCTGCCTCCCGCCACCTCCCTCCGGGGCGGCCTCACCGACCCCGGCAAGCCACCCCCCTCTGTGGCGCCCCGCTCGCCTCGCCCCAAGACGTATGTTTGCGGCCCTGGGTGGGAGCTCGAAGGGCGAGGATGGCGCCACGGAAGGGCATGGTTTGCTGGGGGTCGGCTGGGCCGCGCCCGACCGGTGCGGGCACAGCGACGCGAGGAGGAGGCCCCGTCAGTCCAGCCGGAGTCCCCCGGAACCTGAGTCGCACGCCTCCCCGAACGTAGCCATCCCCTTCCGTGAAGCCCCGCTCGCCTCGCCCCAAGACGTATGTCTGGGCCGGGGGGGAGCTCGAAGGGCGAGGATGGTGTCACGGAAGGGGGATGGTTTGCTACAGGTCGGCTAGGCCCCGCACCCGACTCCCTCCTCCTCCTCCTCCTCCTCCTCCTCCTCCTCCTCCTCCTCCTCCTCCTCCCTCCCTCCCCCCTCCCTCCCTCCCTCCCTCCCTCCCTCCCTCCCTCCCTCCCTCCCTCGCCCCTCTCTCCTGCCCTCTCCGCCCCTTTCCTCTGCCAATGAGGACCTCGCCTCCTCGGAGGGGAGGAGAGGCCACGAGGAGAGAGGGAGGGGTACAGTGGAGGGGAGGGCAGCCCTCTCTCCGCGCTGGCTCCCTCCCCTGCGCCCCCCCCTCGATCCTGCCTCTTCCCCCTCCTCTCGCACCTCCTCTTGCGTCCCTGGGTGTTGCAGTTCCTTCGTCCCCGAGCGATGCCAACCTGGCCGTCCAAGGCCCTTGGCATCCTCGTCGCGCCTCTCTCGCATCGGCGTGGACTGCAGTGGTGACCCGTCGACCCCCCTTGGTGGCGACCCCCCTTGGCATTGCCCCTGAGTCTGCGCGTCGTGCCCCAGCCTCTGCCGGCGTTCCTCCCGCTCCCTGGCACCGCCCGCGCGCGCAAGGCAGGGCCGCGCGCCGGCCGCCGGTCACTGCTCGCAGATGTCCGAATTATCCCGGCAAAGCAACCTAACAGCGATGTGTAGGAGCATATCTGGAAGGATTCCCCTTAAGATTCAGATGAGAATCCAGTTGTAGAATTCTGCTGTTCTCGCAGTCGTAGTCGCATTCGCGATGACAGTCGCAGTGGCAACGGCAGTCGCAGTCACAGCCTCAGCCTCAGTCTGCCTCAGCCCTCAGCCTCAGCCTGCATCAGCCTCAGCCTGCTGCTCAGCATCAGCCTCAGTCTGCCTTCAGCCTCGGCCTCAGCCCCCGCCTGACTCAGCCTCACCCTGCATCAGCCTCAGCCTCAGCCTCAGCCTGCCTAGCATCAGCCTGCCGCAGCTCAGCCTCAGCTGATTCAGGCCTCAGCCTTAGCCTGCTTCAGCCTCGGCCTCAGTCTGCCGTCGGCCTCGGCCTCAGCCTCCGCCTGCCTCAGCCTCAGCCTGCCTCAGCCTCAGACTCAGCCTGCTTCATCCTCAGCTCAGTCTGCCTCGGCTTCAGCCTCAGCCTCAGACTGCCTCAGCCTCAGCCTCAGCCTCAGCCCAGCCTCAGCCTGCCTCAGCCATCAGCCTGCCTCAGCTTCAGCCTCAGCCTCAGCCTGCCTCAGCCTCAGCCTCAGCCTGCTTCAGCCTCAGCCTCAGTCTGCCTCAGCCTCGGCCTCAGCCTCAGCCTGCCTCAGCAGCCTGCATGGAGCCAGCCTCAGCCTCAGCATGCAGCTCAGCCTGCCTCAGCCTCAGCCTCAGCCTGCCTCAGCCTGCAGCCGCCTCAGCCTCAGCCTCAGCCTGCTCAGCCTCAGCCTCAGTCTGCCTTTCAGCCTCCAACCCAGCCTCAGCCTGCTTCAGCCTCAGCCTGCCTCAGCCTCAGCCTCAGCCTGCCTCAGCCTCAGCCTGCTTCAGCCTCAGCCTCAATCTGCCTTCAGCCTCGGCCTCAGCCTCAGCCTGCCTCAGCCTCAGCCTGCATCAGCCTCAGCTGCCTCAGCATCAGCCTGCCTCAGCCTCAACATCAGCCTTCTGCCTTCAGCCTCGGCCTCAGCCTCAGCCTGCCTCAGCCTCAGCCTGCATCAGCCTCAGCCACAGCCTCAGCCTGCCTCAGCCTCAGCCTGCCTCAGCCTCAGCCTGCCTCAGCCTCAGCCTCAGCCTGCTTCAGCCTCAGCCACAGTCTGCCTTCAGCCTCGGCCCCAGCCTCAGCCTGCTTCCGCCTCAGCCTGCCTCAGCCTCAGCATCAGCCTGCCTCAGCAGGGAATGGAGTTCTGGGATCTCGAAGAACACGAAGTGGCCTACAGTTGGCTCCGGGCATTCAAAATCATGCCCAGGAATGGAGTTCTGGGAACTCGAAGACCACGAAGTGCCCTACTGTTGGCTCCAGGCATTCAAAATCATGCCCAGGAATGGAGTTCTGGGAACTCGAAGAACACGAAGTGGCCTACAGTTGGCTCGGGGGGGGGCGGCCGCGGCCGAGGTGCGGAGCAGCGCCTGGCCGACAAGACCCGCGAGGCCCGGGAGGCGCTCCCCCTCTTCCTCCTCCTCCTGCTCCTCCTCCCTTCTCCTCCTCCTCCCTTCTCCTCCTCCTCCTCCTCCTCCTCCTCCTCCTCCTCCTCCTCCTCTTCCTCCTCCCCGAGTCGTTTGTCTCGGGGGCGGCAAAGAGGGGGGTGACGACCAGGGGGGGGGGATACCATGGCGGGGGCCATGATATCTCCCCAGGTCTCAGGGCGCCTCTTCTCATTTCATCGCGTCCCTGGCCCCCCCGCTGGGCCGCGCACGTGCCCCCGGTCATGATTTGCACCCCCCCTTCTTGGCCGCTCCCGAGTACTGTGAAGTCGGGCACGTCCCTTTACAGGGGGGAGGCTCAAAAATATGCAAAAAAAAAGATATGGGGACGAATCGGTGGGGATTCGGGCCGATTCGGGGTCACCACGCGGTTTTGGGACTTGGGTCGTTCTCCGAGGATGTCTCGGGCGACTGGAGCCTCCAGGGTCCCAAAACCGTGTGGTGACGGACCGTGCGGTGAGGTCTCTTGGGGTCCCGAGGTCACCGCACGGTCTGTCACCGCACGGTCTTGGGATCCCCAAGTGCAGTGAAGTCGGGCACGTCCCTCTACAGGAGGAAGGTTCAAAAATATGCAAAAAAATGATATGGGGACGATGTTTCTGCGATTTTGAATACTTGTTGACTATGTTAAAGGGTCGCCCAAAATCTGCCTGTAGGAGGACATGCCCAGCCTAAGAGTACAGCCGGCCTGTATCAGAAGGATGCGCGAGAAGGACGCAAGGGCCTTGGACGCCCATTTCGAAGCTTTTCGAGAGGGGCGCGGCCAACGAAAGTGGCCAAGGAACCGAGGAGGCGAGGATGCACGGACAGCCTTGGGAAGGTTGCCCATCCGCGCCATGCGGGTTGACTGTAAGATTCGAGTCCGCCGGAACTCGGGCCAGCCGACGCTCTCTGATGAGCGCGTCCTGGATGTTGGCGGTCCAATTCTCGTGGGACGGCCGGAGCCCGCGTCGGATTTCTGGCTGGGTCTCGTCATTTTCGTGATGGCCCCGTCAGTCCAGCGGTCCCCGAACCCGAGTCGCAAGTCTTCCCGAGCGTGGGAGTGACCTCTCGCTGGGGTGACCTTGGGGGGCGGCCTGACCGATCCCCAGCAGACCACCCCCTTCCGTGGCGCCCCCCTCGACTCGCCCCAAGACGCACGTGTGCGGCCGGAGGGGAGCTTGAAAGGCGAGGATTCGGGGGTGGACATAGCCGCCGCCCTGACACGTTGATTAGTGAATTGTGCGTTTCCTGTTCTCGAGAGGGCGCCGCGGCCGTCATTTTCCAGGCTTGCGCCCGCCAGGTTTGGGCCCGAGGTCGTTTTCACTAAACCACGTTTTGCTAAAGGGGGTTTCTGCCCATCCCCGAAGGATGGCGTCGCGGAAGGGGATGTTGGTCAGGCCGTGCCCGATTGGTGCGGGCGCAGTGAGGTCCCCAGCAGATGGTTGGCTGCGGTGCGAGACCAGCGGCTTGCGCACACCGGTTCGGCTTCCCCGCGGCCGCGAAAGTCGAAGCGCAGCAAAGGTCGCTCTTGCCTGGGGTCGCTCGTGCGTGTAGCAGGGGGGTGCATTCCGATCCGATCGATCGGATTCGATTGTCGGTTTGGGCCAGAGTCCTCCTGCCACTCGGGGGCGGGCAAAACCCCCACCCGGACACGTCGACTAGTGAATTGTCCCTTCTCGGTTCTCGAGAGGGCGCCGCGGCCGTCCTTTTCCAGGCTCGCGCCCGCCCGATTTGGGCCCCAGGTCGTTTTCCCTTCACCACGTTTTGCTAAAGTCAGGAGGGAAAGAAACACACAGACACAATTAATCGTCGATCCCCAAGAAAATATGGGAAAATACGGGAATTGGGCGGGAAGACAAAAACCCAGAAAATATTGGAAAATATGGGGAATATTTCTATTTGTGTGTATTTATTTGTGTGTCCTGGGCCCCCTTGATAAAGGGGGTTCTGTCCCTCCCTGGGCCGGTTCCTTGGGACCGGTTCTGGGGGTTCCCTGTTCCTCCTGGGGGGGGGGAGCCCGCGCGCTTGGGAGACTGGATTACCCAGACATCGCGCGTCTCGAAAAAATCGAGACGGAGGTTTTTCATAGTTGTCGGCCTCTCGGGGCCCTCGCCGGGCCCCGGGACCGTCAAAAAACGACTCGGGATGAAAACCGGTCCCAAGGAAGCGGTCCCGAGGAAACGTTTTGCTAAAGGGGGCTCTGTCCCTCCCTGGGCCGCTCCCCCCTCGCCTCCCCCTGCTCCCTCCGCTTCCGCGGCTTCTGCCCGAGCCCTCGCCTCGGGGCGGCCGACGGTCGGTGGGAACACGAGCTGCTCGATCCAGCCCTACACCCCTAGGCGATGCTTAAGAAAACTCAAGTTTTCGGCCAGAGTCTCGATTATTCTTGACGTTTCAGTGTAAATCCTGAGATTTTTATAGACACGTTGGGTTTTTTATTCAAGTTCTGAGACTGTGAATCTCTTAACCCATGATTTCTTAGGCATTTCGCAGGGTGTACCCCAATGGCTGCTGCGCCCTCCTCGCCTTCTTGTCCGCGCTTGCTGCGGCACGCGGGCTGGAGCGAACTGAGCTTCTGGCCAGCCCGATCCGATTCGATTCCGGTACGTCGACTGTCCCATGCGGCTCGAGGCTTGCATGGCGTTGTTGCGTCCTGGCGCAACCGATTCCGATTCCGTGACGATGCAGCCCAATCCGATAACGATTCTGATTCGATCCGATTTCCGGGTTCGATGCTGACTGATCTTGCCCTTTTGGCCTCGGGGGCTAAGCCATACATGCGCGCATCTGTTATATATAGTATGTGTTCAAACAACAAACAAACAAACAAACGAACAAGCAAACAAACAAACAAACAAACAAAAACGACGCGACGTGTTTAGCAATTTTCCGGCCTCCTGGGGCCCTCTCCAGACCCTTTGTGGCCCGAAAACCTGGGACCTGTGGTCTGCAGGCAGAGCATGGCAGCGCGCAGCTTGGAGTCCCCGAACGGTGCGGTGACCACACCGTGTGATGAGTCAGGGGCCGAGGTTTTGCATGGTTTCTGGCTTCCCAGGGCCCAGCCACGACCCCGTGACTATCAGAGAGCGACTCCGAATGAAGAATTAGTCGTTGGGGATGGTGCAGGGGTCCAGGACCCAAGACGGCTCTAGGCCTCCTGGACGGGGCCCGAGCAGATGGGGTCGGAGGATCGCGCCGCATCACCGATGCATCACCGATGCGGCTCCATGAGGAGCCCGATCTTCTCCGCGCTGGCGCCGTCGATGCACCGCCGACGTCGCCGACGCATTGCCGATGCAACGGCGATGCACCGGCGATGCGTCGCAGTCCCCGACAGGAGGAGGAGGAGGAGGAGGAGGAGGAGGAGGAGGAGGAGGAGGAGGAGGAGGAGGAGGAGGAGGAGGAGGAGGAGGACCATTGGAGCAACACCACAAAACAGTGGCGTCTGCGCCGACGTTGGCGCGCAAGCTTCCCGCGGAACATCGCGCGTGAACGCTCCCGTTTCTGGTGTGGCGTGCCGCGTTGGCGGCCCGCGTAAGCCACCGTGTCAGGTGGCGATGTCATTTTGCGCATGCACTGGGGCTCTCGGTGGTTTCCCTCGTGGGCCATGGTTGCGAAGTTTGTGATGCGTGTGCCGAAACAGAGCGGGCCACCATGCGGGCGCAGCCGTTGGGACTTTCGGAGGAGCTCCGTGTGGGGCCGCGGAACGTGCGAGGGGCACACGCCGTCTTGGGCACCAGGGCCTTCGGTGGAGCCTCCACACACGCCGGTCGTCGAAAGTGGGTATGTTTGGATTCCCCAGGTCCAATCTCATTGAAGCCGAAGCGCCTTCCCACTGCAAGAATCGATATGCTCTTGCTGTGTCCGGTTATTCTCTGGGAGGGCCTGCGCCCAATCTGTTGCGCCCGCCTTCCTGCCTCATGTCTTTGCCTACTTCTTCCGACCGACGGGCATGGGGCCACCATTCTTTATAGCCCGCAAGCCGCGGTTTGCCGGGCAGGAAAATCAGCCGGGCGGGACTGCACTGATCTCTGTGCCTCTCCGCCTTTCTGATTCTGGGCTCTCTGGGTAGTGCCATTGGCCTGGATCAGGAGGGGAAAAAACACACAGACACAAGTAATCGTCGACTCCCAGGAAAATATGGGAAAATATGGGAAGTGGGTGGGAAGACGAAAACCCAGAAAATATAGGAAGATATGGGGAACATTTCTATTGTGTGTATTTATGTTTGTGTCCTTGTGTCCTTGGGCCCCTTGACTGGCTGCCTCCAGCAGGGGGCTCTGGCTCACGCGCCCGGGCGGCCTCGCCTCCCGTCCGCCTCGCTCTGCCTCCCCTCGGTCGTTGGCCGGTCGGTTGGCTGATTGGCCGGGGGCCCGGCATCGCTCGGACGTGTGCATTTGTTGTCTCGGCGAGGACCATCGAGGAGCATCCTTGATCATCTGGCGAAGAAACCGCGCACGAGACCGGAAAAAACATAGGGAATGGGCGTCCGAGCGATGGCGAGCTGGAGGAGGCCGCTCTTCCAGGGGCCTGCGCGCAGGCACCTGGCAGGTGGCCCGCCTGCGCTTGGCGCCGGGGGCGCAGTTGCGCCTTTCTCCCGCCCTGATGCAGCAGGAGAAAAAGCACACAGACACAAGTACTCCTCGACTCGGCGAGGACCATCGAGGAGCATCCTTGATCACCTGGCGAAGAAACCACGCACGAGACCGAAAGAAGCACAGGGAATGGGCGTCCGAGCGATGGCGAGGGGGGCTCTCGCTCGCTGGCGGCGGCTGGCGCCCGCTGGCGGGCGCGGTCCGCCCTGGTGCCTGCGCGGGCGCTTGCTGCGTTGAAGGGGCCCTGGGACACACAAATCAATACACACAAATAAACTGATTCCCCACATTTTCCCATATTTTTTTTGGATTTCTGTCTTCCCCCCCACTTCCCATACTCTCCCTTTCTGTTCGGGGGGATCGAGGATCAACTGTGTCTGTGTGTTTTTTCTCCTCCTGATGTGTCCGTGCTGGCTCTGGGGCGCGGCCCCGCCCTCGCGGAGGTCGGGCGCACGTCAGTCCGTCGCCGCTGGAGGAGGCCGCTCTTCCAGGGCCTGAGCGCAGGCTATACATTACGGATGGTTTCGCAAGGAAAAACGCATGTGTTTAACCGACCGCGGGCGACAATAAAATACCCCCCCCCTTAACCCCTCTATTTTTTTCTCCCGGCGCTATCCCCAGGCCCTGCGGCTCTTCAACGCGAATTGTTTTTAGACGGTCCTAGGGCCTGGAAAGCGCCATCAGAAAAAACGAACGAAACAAAAACAAACGCAGGTGGTCCGCCTGCGCTTGGCGCCGGAGGCGTAGTTGCGCCTGTCTCCCGCCCCCATTCAGGAGGAGAAAGAACACACGGACACAATGAGTCCTCGCTTCCCCAGAAAATACGGGAAAATATGGGAAGTGGGGGGGATGACAGGAGTCCAGAAAATGTGGGAAGATATGGGTGATCTGTTTATTTGTGTGTATTTATTTGTGTGTCCCAGGGCCCCTTCAGACTCCTCCGCCCTGGCGCACTGCACAGCGCGCCGCTGCGGGCGCTCCAGCCGGGAGGGCCCCCGGAGGTTTCCACAGTCGGGGCCTCCCGGCGGCGCCGCTCTCGCTTTTGCTGCGTGCTGGCGCGGGGGCGCGGGCCGTTACAACGGGGAGGAGGCACGCCCGCGAGGGTTTCCCGCTGCTCCTCCCCGGACCCCCGGCCTCGTGACTTTTTCACACCGTCGATCCCCAGAGATCTGGAAGGGGGAGGAGGAGGAGGAGGAGGAGGAGGAGGAGGAGGGGAGGAGGAGGAGGAAGAGGAGGAGGAGGAGGAGGAGGAGGAGGAGGAGGAGGAGAGGAGGAGGAGGAGGAGGAGGAGGAGGAGGAGGAGGAGGAGGAGAAACACGAACCCCTCCCCGGGCCCCCTTTTTTCCTCCCGCGTAATTTTCGTTACGGCCCCGCTGGGCCCCGCTGGGGCCCCGGGGAGGCCGCACGTGGCGAAGAGCCTCCCGTCGCGATTCTTGCGCAGCGCGAGGGGGCCCGGGCCTGGGAGGCCTCCGGGGGCCCGCTTCCCTCGGGGACCGCCCCCTGCGCGCCGCCCGCGGGCGCCGAGCGCGCGCGGCGAAGGGGGGCCGCGCCCGCGGGGCCTCGGCCCCCCGCGGGGGTGCGTGTTCGATGTCGTCAGAGCTGGATCCGGCAACAGTCAGGTTATGTTATAGGTATTTTGGCCCCGAGCGAACTTTTCTTTGTGGCTGGACTCCGTCACAGTGGGATCGCCGCAGAGGTGGACCGATCCCCGGTAGGATCCAAGTAGAGTTGGATCGAGCCCTTGGTGGGGTTCCATGAGAGCTGGACCTAGCCCTGGTAGGATTCTGTTGGAGCGGAATCGAGCGTTTGGGGATCGAAGTGCAGATTGATCGAGCACCCGTAGGGTTTCATTGTAGCTGGATCCAGCCCCAGTAGCTGGATTCGATTGGAATTGTATCGAGGTCTTCGTAGGATCCCATTAGAGCTGGACCCAGCCATTTCGGATTCTCCTGGAGCTGTACCCAGCCGTAGTAGCAGGGTTCTAGGAGAAATAGACCGAACCCTACCAGGGTTCTATCAGTGTTGGGTCGAGCTTTTTGGGTTGTAGGATTATATAAAAGTTTGATCCAGCCCTGTGCTAATTTTGTTAGAGCTGTGTTCATTTTGTCAATGATAATATGGTTCAGAGGTGGATCCGACATTACTGGGTTGCTTTAAAGGTGGATCCAACCCCAGTAAGATTCGATCAGCGGCGGAACGGACCTGAGTGGATTCTATTTGAGTTGGATCGAGCCTTTTGTAGGATCCCGTCTGAACTGGATCCAGTCTTATTGTATTGAGTATGCTAGAGCCCGATCCAGCCGTAATGCCAAGATCTCTTCTGGAGCTGGACAGAGCCAATTCGGATGTCCTGTCAAACCGTGATCGAGCCCGTCGTAGGAGTCCATGAGAATTCTTTACGCTTCGCGTATCCCCACCAGCCCATCTCACAGCAGCAGCTCTCGCGAAGCATGTCGACAGTTGTGTTTTTCAGGCGTGTGTCCGCTGGGCTCCGTATATCTCCCCTGTCCCTCCTTCCTCCCGCCTCCTAGTGAATCCTCCTTGTGGGGGGAGCGGGAGAAGGACGAGGCGGAGGAGGAGGGAGAGAAAGCGCTCCTCGTGATTTGAGTCGTTTGGGGTTTCTCGTCCTGGTGTGAGTCGTTCGGGCCCTTCTTCCTGGTGTGAGTCGTTCGGGCTCTTCGTGGTGTGAGTCGTTTCGGGCCCCTCGTCCTGGTGTGAGTCGTTCGGGCTCCTCGTGGGGCCTCTTGGGGGCCTCTTGGGGGCCTCTTCGGGCCTCTTGGGCGCCTCTTGGGAGCCTCTTGGGGGCCTTGTGGTACACCGCTGCATCAGTAATGGGTGGTATCGCTACTTTGCCACACTGGGATATCAGGCAGTTTTACCCGTGGGTGTGGCCGCTACCACGGTGCAGTGGATTCGTTCGGTGCTCTCCTCCTGGTGTGAGTAGTTCGCGTCCCCCCTCCTGGTCAGAGTCGTTCGGGCCCCTCCTCGATGTGTGAGTCGTTCGGCGAGGGGCCCGAACGACTCACACAAGGAGGGGCCCGAACGACTCACACCAGGGCGAGGGGCCCCAACGACGCACACCACCTGCATTCTGACCCAGGACGTGCGCACTCTGAGTTCCGTGAGTCTACCCTTGTCGAACTGAAATCCTATCGCCTTCAGTCTTGCCTCCATCGCCTTCTGTCCCTCCTCCTCTTCCTCCTCGTCGGCTCCTAGTCGTAGTAGCAGACGTAGTACCAGTAGGATCAGTTGTAGTACTGGTAGTGGTAGTAGTAGTAGTAGTAGTAGTAGTAGTAGTAGTAGTAGTAGTAGTAGTAGTAGTAGTAGTAGTAGTAGTAGTAGTAGTAGTAGTAGTAGTATAGTAGTAGTAGTAGTAGTAGTAGTAGTAGTAGTAGTAGTAGTAGTAGTAGTAGTAGTAGTAGTAGTAGTAGTAGTAGTAGTAGTAGTTGTAGTCGTACTAGTAGTCGTAGTAGTAGTAGTAGTAGTAGTAGTAGTAGTAGTAGTAGTAGTAGTAGTAGTATAAGTAGCTGTCGTAGTCGTAGTAGTAGGTAGTAGTGTCGTAGTGGTAGTAGTAGTAGTAGTAGTAGTAGTAGTAGTAGTCGTAGTAGTAGTAGTAGTATGGTAGTAGTAGTAGTAGTATAGTAGTAGTAGTAGTAGTAGTAGAGTATACTAGAGTATAGGTAGTAGTAGCAGTAGTAGTCGTAGTGGTAGTAGTAGTAGTGTAGTGGTGGTGTCGTATTCGTCGTAGTCTCGTCTATTAGTAGTAGTGGTATGTCCAGTACCAACGGTAGTAGCAAACGTAGTCGTCAACGTCGTCGTCGCACGAGTTGCCTCGTAACAGAGGCAGTCACTAGAGCAGTGGTCTATATGGAAGTTGTGGTAGTAGTAATAAGTAGTGATAGTGGTAGTAGTAGTAGTAGTAGTATTAGTACAGAGTAGCGTAGTAGTAGTAGTAGTAGTAGTAGTAGTAGTAGTAGTAGTAGTAGTAGTAGTGTAGTAGTAGTAGTAGTAGTAGTAGTAGTAATAGTAGTAAGTAGTAGTAAGTAGTAGTAGTAGTAGTCGTAGTAGTAATAGTAGTATAGTAGTAGTAAGTTAGTAGTAGTGTAGTAGTAGTAGGAGTAGTCGTCGTCAGTAGTAGTAGTAGTAGTAGTAGTAGTAGTAGTAGTAGTAGTAGTAGTAGTAGTAGTAGTAGTAGTCGTAGTCGTAGTCGTAGTAGTCGTAGTGGTAGTAGTTCTAGTAGTAGTATGACTCATAGTAGTGCGAGTAGATATGGTAGTAGTCGTAAGAGTAGTTTTAGTTGTAGTAGTGCGAGATGATGTAGTCAAACGAGTATGAGTAGTACTAGTAGTAAAAGTAGTACTAATCGTGGGAGAAGAAGTAGTAGTAGTAGTAGTAGTAGTAGTAGTAGTAGTAGTAGTAGTAGTAGTAGTAGTAGTAGTAGTAGTAGTAGATGTCTTTTCGAAGCCGCTCGGAGGCCTCTTGGGGCGTCTTCGGCGCCTCTTGGGGCCTCTTGGGCACCTCTTGGGGGTATCTTGGGGGCCTGATGGAGGCCTCGTGGTGCCTCCTGGGGACCTCCCGTGGGCCATCTGGGGACCTCTTGGGGCCATCTGGTGGACCTCTGGGGGCCCTCTTGGGGGGCTTGTATGAGCGCTGCCCCTCCTCCTGGTGTGACTCGTTCGGGCTCCTCGTGGTGTGAGTCGTTCGAGGCCCGCGTCGTGGTGTGAGTCGTTCGGGCTCCTCGTGGTGTGAGTCGGTCGGGCGCTTCGTCCTGGTATGAGTCGTTCGGGCCTCTCCTTGTGGTGTGAGTCGTTCGGGCTCTTCGTGGTGTGAGTCGTTCGGGCCCCTCGTCCTGGTGTGAGTCGTTCGGGCTCCTCCTGGGGCCTCTTGGGAGCCTCTTGGAGGCCTCTTGGGGCCTCTTGGGGGGCCTCTTGGGGGCCTCTTGGGACCCTCTTGGGACCCTCTTGGGGGCTCTGGGGGCCTCGTGGGGGCCTCTTGGGGGCCTGTTGGGAGCCTCTGGGGGCCTCTTGGGGGCCTCTTGGTGGCCTCTTGGAGGCATCTTGGGGCCTCTTGGGGGCCTCGTGCGACCGGTCGTCGTTTTTTGGCCCTCCCAGGCGTCGAAAAAGACCCCCCTGACCACCCGCGGGACTCCCTGTCCCGGCCCAGGGGGAGGGGTAGGGGGAGGGGTAAACCCCTCCCCGAATGGGAAGAAGGGGGGTTGGGGGGTTGAGGACAGAGGGGGCTCTCTAAACCACTCACGCCCAAAGGGCTGGTGGGATTGGACCCAGCCGTAGAAGGACATTGATATATCTGGATCGATTTTGTGTATGATTACTTCTGGTGTTGTATGCCCTAGTAGCAGGATTACACTAGAGCTGGGTCGAGCCCCTGTTGTAGGATTATGTTAGAGCCAGCCCCGGTAGGGTTGCATTACTTGTAGACCCAGCCCCGGTGAGATTGCAGTAGAGGTGGAGCGAGCCGCAACAGAACTCTACCAGAGTTGGATCGAGCCGTAATTTCCAGAGTTGATGTTGTGCTGTCGCCGGCTTTGTCGTAGGCGTCGTCGTCTTCATCTTCGTCGTTTTCGTCGTCGTTGTCGTCACCTTTGAATATTCATTTCTAGAGGATAGTGATTGCTGGTCGCCGGAAACGGTTCCGCGCGCCCTCGCCTCGACGCCGCCTACATCTCATGTTCTCTGAAAACGAGGCTCCCGCGCGAGCGTTGGCTTGCGTGTAACAAGTGTGTGCCCTTGGAGGCTCGGTTACAACGACAACGGCTCTCGCTCGATATTTCCTCACAATTTACCCTGGGACACCCTGGCCAGAGAGGCCTCCGAATTCAGGAATGGCGCTCTTGCTCGAGACCTCGCAATTCAGTCAAGTTGGCGGAGGCCCAGCCACGACGACAAGGGTTCCTGCTTGATGTTTCCTCACGATTTGCTCCGAGAGCCCTTGGCCATGAAAGCTCCCGAACTCAGGATCGGCGCTCTTGCTCAAGATTTGTTCGGGATTCAGTCAAATCTGTTGAGGCCCATCTACGACGACAAGGGCTCCCGTTCGATACTTCCTCAAAATGTATTCGCAGAGGCCCCTTGCCAGAGAGGCCCCGGAACTCAAGAGTGGCGCTCTCGCTCAAGACGTCTTCGTCAATCAATGGACGGCGTGCTGGAACCTCAATGGGCGCGCGGGGGCCTGTGCGGGCAGTGCGGCATCAGTGGGCAGCGTGCTGGGCCCCGTTGGCGCGCTTGGAGTTTCTGCGGATCCGGAGGCCTAAGTGAGCAACGTGCTGGAGCCTCGGTGGTTCGGGGGCCTCTCCAGCCATGGCGTGCAGGAGCATACTGCGAGGGCGGATTTAGCGGGAGCCCCTGTCGTCGGCAGTGGGCCTCAAACGCCGCTGCTGCAGTCTCTGGCCACGGGGTTTCGAAGTACAGCTTGGGGAGGTATCGAACGGGAGCCCTTGTCGTCGCTGCCCACTGAGGCCCCCCAACACAGCCCACACAGGCCCCAAGCGCGCCCACGGAGGCCCCAGCCCACAGAGACCCCACGCGCGCCCACAGAGGACCCAGCGCGCTGCCCACGGAGGCCCCCCGACACAGCCCACTGAGGCCCCAGCCCGCAGAGGCGCAGCCACGATGACAAGGGCTCCCGCTCGATACTTCCTCGAGGGGGAGGACGAGGACGAGGACGAGGACGAGGACGAGGACGAGGACGAGGACGAGGACGAGGAGGAGGAGGAGGAGGAGGAGGAGGAGGAGGAGGAGGAGGAGGAGGAGGAGGAGGAGGAGGAGGAACGATTTGCTCCGAGAGGCCCACTCTCGTGTTCCATCCTTCTCCCTCCTCCGTTCGTTCTCTCTTCCCCTGTTCTAGGGGTTGCGCTGAGTGTGCGTGGCAGTCAAGGAAGATCTACCCACGGGGGGGTGCGGTCGAAGACGAAGAAGGCGGGCATCGAGGGTTCGGGATATACGTGTTGAGTGGCACGCGATCAAGTAAGAGCCAACGTGTTTTTTGATAGTCGTCGTCATTGTCGTCGCCGTCGTCATCGTCGTCGCCGTCATCGTCGTCGTCAGCCTCATTGTCGTCGTCTTTCCGCGCCACATGCCAGCGGCGAGTCGTTGTCGTCGTCGTCGTGTTCGTCGTCGTCGTCGTCGTCGTCGTCGTCGTCGTCGTCTGCCAGCAGCGGCGGGGGGGGGAGTTCTGGACTTCCCGAAGAATTTTCCAAGTGTAGATCCACCAGTTCTTTGAGGGGGGGCGGTTGGGGGGTGCCCCTTGGTTTCTGGCCCCCGTTTCGAGAATTTGTTCAGGTCAGCCACGGTGGATCGCGCTCCCTCCAACGTCTTCGAGAATGCACAACCGTCCATCCTTGAATTAAGTCGGGCATGTCCCTCTACAGGAGGAATGCTAAAGTATAGTTCACCATAAATAGTATTGGGGCGATGTTTCGATTATTTTCTGTGTGTTTTTGACTATGCTCAATTGTTCCTCTACCTTCCGCCTGTAGGAGGAGATACCCAGCTTAATCCTTGACGTGCGCGGCAATGAGGCGAATCTGTTCGCGCGGCGCTGGGGCAAGAGCCGCATTTGGGGAACGTTGTGAGCGTCCAGCTTTTGGGTCATACGTTGCAAGCGAACACCTGGCCCTGCCTACGGATGAGCCTGGTGGGTGTTCCACATCGCGCGTCTTTTTGTAACGCGAATGGGAAACGGGATTGATGAGGAGTGGGAGGAAGAGGGAGAGCTGGAGGAGCAGGAGGAGGGATGAGGAAGAGGGAATCATGTTTAATCCAGCAGGGGAACGAGCGGAGGGAGGAGCAGAAAGAGGAGGGGCAGAGCTCACAGCTGAACGTATGCGGGTTTTATCGTGCGTTTCCTTTCCCAGGTCAGTGCCCATATGCTGAATTTGCTCCTCCTGCTCCGCCTCTTCCTCCCATTGCCTCACGATGCTCCCCTCTCATCATGCCCCACTCCCCTTCTCCCTTCTTCCCTCTTGCTCCCCTCTGCCTCCTCCAGCCCTTTCTCCCGTGCGTCCCTCGTCCTCGGTCAGCCCCCCTCTCATCATTCCGTCCTTCCCTCCGTTCTCCCCTCCCCGCGGGGACGACGTCCCCAATGCGGGGCCGACGACCCCGAACGAAGGCGGGGGCGCAGGCGGCCCCCCTCTTCGAAGGCCCCAAGGGGCTGTGGTGCCCCCCCCCCCCCCTCCCCGCAGAGGAATTCCATGCGCACCCCTTCCCCCCCCTTCCTCCCCCTCTCGTCCCTCCTCCGTCCTCCCTCCTCCTCCTCCTCCTCCTCCTCCTCCTCTTCCTCCACTATGTTTCCTTATCTGCCGCACCCCGAGGCCGGGCGAAAGGGCGGGCCGGGCGTTTCGCTTGAGACTTCCTCACAATCGATGACCTTGAAGCTTAAGAATTGGCATCAGCTTCACAGATGAAGGGCGGGGGGTTTTCAAAATGTTGCTCTCGCGTTAGCGCCGCGCACATTCGTTTTAAAGCAGTGCATGAGCTTCACGGATTGAGGGCGGCTCCTTTTCAAAATGTTGTTTTTCGTTTTAGCGTCGCGCGCATCTTTAAACCATTGCAGGAGTTTCACGGGTTCGCCTGGGCAACGTACCAGAATGGCGTTCTGGAGAAATGCAGGATTACGAGGGTGCAACAGTTACGTTGGATCACGGTGTTGAAGTCCCAGGAATCACGTTCTGGCACGATTCGGGATCGTCAAGACGCAATAGTCAGGTTGATCCGTGGCGTTGCAGTCCCGAGAATGATGTTTCGGCATGCTTAAGGATCTTCAAACGGTGATCTTCCAACGACAGTTCCCTCATTGGGAAGGAATCCTTGTAGGGGCCTATGAAGAGAGAGCTTGGAGGGAGGGTTTATTCCAACATCGTTGATGACTCTTGGGTTTACACTGGTCCTCCTTCCTCCTCATCCTCCTGCTCCCACCTGAGATTCACCCCGAGCTGAGTTGTCATATCCCTCTTCCTCCTGATCGCCTTCTCCTCCTCCTCCTCCTCCTCCTCCTCCTCATCCTCCTTTTCCCTCCTCCCTCCTCCCTGCTCCCTGATCCCTCCCTCCTCCCTCCTCTCTCCTCCCCCGTCCCTCCTCCCTCCTGTCTCCTGTCTCCTCCTCCCTCCTCCCTCCTCCCTCCTCCCGCCTCCTCCTCTCTCCTCCCTGGGACCCTTCCCCGCGGGGACGACGTCTCCAACCCGGGGCCGACGACCCCGCCGGAAGGCAGTGGAGCAGAAGCTCCACGGCCGCGCGCTCCTGGGCTGGAGGGCGGCCGCGTGAGCGACCGCGGCCGCGCAGCTGCAGGGTCGGCTCCGGGTCGCCCTCTGTCCCCAGTTGGGTGTTGTGTGTTATCTCCCTCCAGGCTCCTGCACCCTCCTCCTCCTCCTCCTCCTCCTCCTCCTCCTCCTCCTCCTCATCCTGCACCTTCTTCCTCCTCGTCCTCCTCCTCCTCCTCCTCCTCCTCCACCTCCCTCCACCTCCACCTCCTCCTCCTCCTCCTCCTTCCCTCCTCCTCCCTCCTCCCTCCTCCCTCCTCCCTCCTCCCTCCTCATCCTCATCATCCTCATCATCTCATCATCAGAGCATCATCAGAGCATCATCAGCATCATCAGCATCATCAGCATCATCAGCATCATCAGCATCATCAGCATCAGCAGCAGCAGCATCAGCATCATCATCATCATCATCATCATCATCATCATCATCATCATCATCATCATCATCATCATCATCATCATCATCATCATCATCATCATCATCATCATCATCAGCATCAGCATCAGCATCAGCATCATCAGCATCATCATCGTCGTCATCATCAACATCATCATCAGCACCAGCATCCTCATCCTCATCCATATCCTCCTCCTCTCCCTCCTCTGCCTCCTCATCTCATTTCTCATTTCTCATTTCTCGCTATGCAGCGTCTTGTCGCGCGCCCCGCGGGCGCGGAGCGCGCCGCAGCGGCCCACCAGGGCCGTGCGGGCACTCGGACAGCGGCCCCGGGAACCCGACCCCGAGGAAAGCAGGGGGAACCAGGGACCAATTTAAACCACAGAGGAGGGAGGAGGGGGGCCGGGTTTCTGCAAAAATAAAAAAGGGGGCCCGTCAGGGCCCAAAAGGGGGCCCGTCAGGGCCCACGGGCGGGCGCCGCGCGCGCCCGTGCCAGCGGGCGTCAGCCGGCGCGGCGCTCGGCCAGGCCGTCGGCCTCTTTGTGGGCTGGCGGCCGCGTGGGTGGCGGCTGGGCTCCCTTCGGCGCCTCGCGCTGAGCCCAGCCGCCGTGGGTCTTCGGGTGGCTGGCTGCCCTCGGCTGCGGCGGCCTCCACCCTTCGGCGCAGCGCGCTGTGGAGGCCCGCCGAGCCGCTCTTGGGCTCCAGCAGGTCTGCAGCGGTTGCTCACATCATCGTGCCGATCCAGGCCGGCTGGCCTCGGCCCCTCGCATGCCACGCGAGGGCGACGGGGATGCACCCTTCGGCGCCTGGCGCTGTGTATCCCTCGCCGAGGGGCAGGCCGCCCCTTCTCGTCAAGTACTCCATGTTGAACCTGCAGTGCTGCCTGACACTGTGGTGCTCGAACACGTATCCCTCGTACTAGACGCACTGGACGGGTTGGTACTCCTGCTTGATCCTGTCCAGTCTTGGTCGTACTGGTACTCACTAGCCGTAGTGTCCGATGTCGTCAGTCATGCCACCCCCGCCTATGTAGTACAGGAGGGTGCTGATCTCGGATGTTGTAGATGCCGGTTGTTTGTAGGGCTGAGTGCAGGGTGTGGAGCGTGCTGGTCAGGTCGTTGGGGGTCGGGTCGTTGCTGGTGTTGCGTTGGTTGTGGGCTCCCAAGGCCTCCATGCACCGACTTCAAGTGGGGGTCTTGGCTGTCCCACCTCGTCCCGCTATGGCTAGGGGTCACAGTGCCCTCGGTGGGGGCGGACCCCAGGCCTGGTACTTGTCGTCGAAGTGGGATGTCTCGGCTGTCCTGTGCTTCGCCCTCGGGCGCTCGGGTAGCTCCTCCTTCTCCATGGGAATGGTGGGGGTGGCGAGCTAGGGCGGACCGCGGGGGCGCAGGTAGTGGCCGTCCTACCTCCCCCTGCCCCTCACCATCCCCGCTGGTGGGCGCGGGAAGTACTCGTCCTTCCCCCCCGCCCTTCGAGCCCGTCTCGAAGTTTGGTCCTCACCAGGACAGCGTTGACTTGGCAGGTGGTGTGCGGGATCGTGCTGGGTATGCTGTCGCCGTCGAGTTGTAGGTAGCTGGCGCCGTCCAAGTTGTAGTTAGCCAGTCGCCGCCAGGGTACACAACAAAACGTGGCGACTTATGCCTGGGGTGTTCCCTCGCATTCGGGGCTTCCCCAGGACTTGCGTTGTAACCAGGGCAAAACAAGGCGACGCTGCCTGAGGTCTTCCCTCGCATTCGGGGCTTCCTCAGGACTTACACCATGGCGCCATAGTGCCTTGTCCAGGGCGCTAGATAATCATAGAAGTAAATGCCAGTGTTGAAAGAAAGCTAATAAATCCAGAAAGTGCTCGAGGGGGGGGCACGCTCCGTCGCCATTGAGGGATCGTGCCCACCCGTATGGGCGCTACGGGTCCCCCCCCCTCGAGTATGGCACGCAATCGCTGTCCAAGACGCAGCCGTGCTAATAACCCAGAGCAATGCGGGTCTTGAGTACATACAGTGGTGCGCTGATGCTGACGCGCCTGCTCTGAAATATAACCCGACTGTACGCAATTCTGCAATGCCAACTGCCGTCCAATCTGTAAGATGCCAATAGTCTGCGTCAAACGAACAACCGATGGTCCCTTCCAGGGTCTGGCAAGTATGAATAATCCTGAAAAAATTAAGCGCGAATCTGTGCAGCCAACGTAGTGCCGCTGCAGTGTCAGCTGCTAGCGCCGTTGGGTACCCCATGCCCTGTGACAGTCGTGGCCCAGCTGCTCTGACTCGATGTAGTAGTCCAAGGGGGCATAGAACCTGTGATAGCATTCGTCCGTTTCGGCCCACATTGCCTCTTCGTCAGCAAGCTGTCCCCAGTGGGCTGCGAATGCAGTAGCCATTGCCTTGCACAGCCTTGAAGGATATTATTTGAGGGGGGCGGTCCTCCAGCCGCCTTGGCCGTCTCGTCCGTAAGCTCTATCATGTCCGTTATGTCGGCATAGCTGTCCCCCAGGTACCGCCCCCAGCTCTTGTGTAAGTTCACTGAGGTGTACCGCCATGAGACATGTTGGCTTTCGCGCAGCCTGCCCAAACTGACACTGGTCTATGTAGTGCAGCTCGACGCTCGTCTGCTCCAACAGCCAGCGCGTCTCTGCTTGCTGCCAGCTGCTAGGCGCTTGAGGGCACCAGGTGGCTGGAGCGGGATGCTCGAGTACGGCTGATACGTTGTGCTGCAAGCCCGTGGTGATGAGTAGTAGAGCTGTCCTGTATAACTCGTTGGCTAGTGCTAGCTGTTGACGCTCCACTTGATTGGCTGCTTGTATGCCCCAGGGGAAGTCGTGTGAACGTAGTGGTCGTGGAGCTTTCCCCTCGGCGGCATGCCAGCGCGATGAGCACCGCGTCTCGCAGGGGGGGCCCGCCACAATGCCAAATATTTTGCCCTGTCGTATCGCCGCGCACCAAAACTCGACGACGTCTGGCTTCGTCAGGTCTCCTTTGTCGGGGTCTATCTGCACATCGATCGATAATACTACCAAATTGCATTCCCGAATGTTCATCTCGAAGTGATGCTGGGAATCCTCGGTTCGGCGCCTGCCTGAGAAAAGGTGCAGCAAGAACATAGCCGTAGTAACCAAGGGCCTGCATGGTGCGAATGCACTTGCAGGTGGCGTCGCGGGTTGAGGGTCCGCTGCTGCAGGCGGCGCCGGCGAGAGCTGGATCTGATGCTGCTCGATGTAGTCGGCAAGCTTGATGTTTATGACCTGTTGGGCGGGCGCCAGCGCCTTTGTAGCTCCATGCCCCATTGCCTTCCTCGTCGCCACAGCCTCTCGTTCCTCTTCTCGGCGTTTGGCTGCCTCCTGCAGATCCATTGGGGCTTCGATTGCTTGGAGTACAGCCAGGCATCTGGGGCACCTTCTCAGGTGCTTGAGTATGCGCGATCGCGTTATGAAGTTCTTCCCACACCCAGGGCAGGTAGTCGAGCGGGCAAGCAATTCGGGGAGGTCGTAGCCGATGTGCTCCATGGTGCGATGGCGCTTCCATGCTCCCCGAGCTTTTAGGATCTTGCCACACTCATAGCATATGTAGCCACTGTGTTGTGCAGGCGGCAGTCCATCGAAGTTGGGCGTGGTCAGTCCGAACTCTTGCGCAAGACGGTGTAACTGCCTTTGCCGTATTCGATGTCGGTATAAGTCGTGCTGCCATGTCTTGTACCTGAGCCACGCACGCGTGATCATGGCTTGTGCGGCTTGCACTTGCTGTGTTCGTAACCATCGTACCAAGCCCCTGATGTCGCAGCCAATGTCCTCGTCGTCTAGTAGGAATCTTCTTATCCAGTCCAGATCCTCGACGATAAGGGCATTCCAGGCCTTATCATCCCCCCAAAGCTCGTCGATGAGGCGGTGGAGGAAGGGCGTGTCTGCATGCGTCATTCTGGCCAAGTACATCAGGCGCCGTCGGCGCAGGTACATGTGAATCGGTACTTCATCACATAACAAGTATATTTCGTCGTCCAAGGTATGTATGTGCCCCGCACCGTGACGCTGTTGTCGTGCGGCGGCCCGTAGGCTCGCCATATGTCTGCTCTGCAACATCTGTTTCTGCTGCACTGTCAGCGGTCCCCATACTTCGCAGTCGTAGGTCAGCTTGCTCTGCGCCAGTGCCGTGAGATACAGCAACTTGGCTTTGAGGTCGATGTGCGGCAGGCGGAAAATGGACTTCTTCAAGGGACCCTCTGCGGATCTGTGGTCGATGATGCGTCTCATAAGGTTCGGCCCCTCCCCGCCATCACTTGCCACAATATTGCCCAGTGTGAGTCCCTGGGTCGTGACCTCAGCCGTGGTGACATCAGTACTGGTCGGCGGCTGGCATTCCTCGCGTTGCAACGTGATGGGGTTTGTCTTGAAGATCTTCGCCTTGATATGCTGTTTGGCGTGCCCATCAATATGCAGCAACGCTTTGGTCTTCTTGGGGTGTAGGTCATGCCCAAAGATCTTGAGTCTCTTCGCAATGATGGACAATATGTCAAGGATGCTGCTCTCAATTTTCGTGTTGTCCCTGAGTACGCACAGGAATGTCGCGTCATCCATGAAGGATACTTCTGGCAGGGTCACCTCAAGCCCTCGGAGCTGGCCTGACGTGGCAATGGCTTGCTCTCCCGCTGGTGGTAGCTGTAATAAGTACCCTCCTGAATGTAGCTCCTGCTCCAGCGGGCCCAGGGCGTGCGCGAAGCTGATGTTGAAGATGAGGTCAGCCAGGCCGTTGCCTGGGCGTGTGCCCTTGCGGCTCTCCGCGCAAAGCTCATCTCCCCGCGCTTGAAAGAATGTCGTGTCGTGTGCTTCTTCTAGCTGGAATCGTAGGTTCTCGTCTACGTCGTTGAGTGCTAAGTAGCCTGGTGCCGCGATCAGCTGCTGGATGGCTGGCATGAGCCATTCAGGTGGGGCGCCTCCTGCCATCACCTTTAGGAGCCAAGGCTTCTCCCCCTCCCGTCCCAGCGCGAACTCGCGTATGACAGAGTAGAAGGCCTGTCGGAGGTCTAACAGGATGCCGACTGCGCTGAGACGTCTCCGCTTGCAGATCCCGAAGAACGCTTTGATGGTGTGAGTGGAGTACGCGCCTGACTTCTTCGGGATTCCGCCATGCTGGGTGACTCTCAGCAGGCTGCTGCAGACCCTCAACGTCGTTGAGCGGAGCCACTTGTGGTAGTGCTTGGCCACGGTGTTGTTGAGGAGGATCGACCTGTTGTACTCCAGTAGGGCCCTCGTGCCGCTGCCTTTGTAAAGCTTCACTGCAATACCTGCCTTAAATTGGATCGGTTCGCGGCCTCGCAGTATCGTCTTCAGGACGACAGGGTACCAGTGGCGGGCCGTCTCCTCGGGCGCGAGTTTGAGGATGTCGTCCAAATTGCCGTCGGGTCCTCCTGCTCGGCCCTTCTTGCCGTCCGCGAAGCTCTCCACCAGATCATTGAGTGTCATGTGCAGGTGCTGTGAAACCTCGTCGGGTGGTGATCTGTGGGTGCGGCTGCCGTTGTAGCGGTCCGCGAGGTCGTATTTGTCCCTGATGTCTGCTGACTCGATCTTGGCGAAGTGTTGCAGCGTGGCGCGACTGATCTCGCACTGGCTGCCCATGACGGTGCCGTCGGGCTGCTGCATGGTGGGCAGCGCGCTGACGTATTTAGGTTTGCGGCCGCCATGGGTCAGAATCTTCTTGGTCAGCTGCCACTCGGTCCTGGCGTCTCTTGCTGTTCTGCTGTCGGCCAATTTGCTGCCGAGGTCGTGGAACTACTGGTTGCGGTCGATGCTCAGCTGGTGCCTGAACGTGTCCCTGGTGTGGGCGATGAAAAGCCTCGCGGCGTCATGCGCGATGCCGAGGCAGTCGGTGGTGCGGCTGAGCTGGCAAGCACCAGCAAGGGCTGCCACAGAGCAATACCAGCTATCCTTCACGCGGGCGTAGACCGACGCCTCGTAGCAGAGCCTCTTGCGGAAAACTTCTAGTGGTGCTGGGTCCCCGTTGTTCGTGTAGGTCCGCGTGGAGCTCTCAGCATATCTGCGCAGCCTCAATAGACGCATGCTGGCCTCTGAGATTGTGACGTTGCAAGGTGTAAGCGGATCCCGTCCGAAATGCTGCTTCGTCTTCTCGGCAATGAGTCCCGCCGTCTCGTGGTAATGCTCGTTGACGTCTGCCTTCCGCGGTGGTAAGCTGATGTTGTTCAGGTCCTGCTTGAATGCGGTGATGCACTCTGGGTTCTTGAGTTTGTTAGTGTCCAGTAGCGCGTTTCCCTTCAAATTTCGGTGGCGTCCGATGATGTCGCCCGCGACTTCAACCAACACGGGCAGGTGGTCTGTGGTCGTGTCGTAGCCGTTCTGGGCGTAGTTGCTCCTCTGCTTGCTGTGCTCGTTCTTCTTTTTGGCGGTCGGCTTTTGAAAGTCCCTCAGGACAGTGCAGGCCGCGACGCACTTGAACAGGCAGGGCGCCATGGCGACGTAGTCGATGCGGTTGGAGACCCCATCCTTGTGGTATGTGTAGTCGTCGCTGTTCCCGTAGTATGTGTTGACGACGTGCAGGTGACAGCTGGCGACCGACTCGTGGAATTCGTGCCCATTCTTGTCTGTCTGCTGGTTTGGGCCCTTCTGGCCCAACCATTGTGTGTCCTCTCCGTCCTTGTGACTTGGCTTGGCGTTCGCGTCGATGAGGAGGATCTCTGGTTTCCACATGTCACACAGCTCTCTGAAGTGTTCCCACCAGCCGCTGATGTCCTTGGCCTTCTGGTACGGGGCGTGAGCAACGGCGATGACGTGGTGGAACAAAGGAGCCTGCACGCGGACGAAGAGGATCCTGGCCGAAGAGTACAGTTTTGTAAGCTGGGACTGCTTGAAGTACAAATCTTTCCCTTTGAGCTGCCCGTGCGGGATCTCGACGTTGAGTAGTAGTGCACATCCCCAGTTGCCGTCCTGCGCCTCACTCTGGATGTTGATGAAACCTTGTCCTGTCCATATGGCGTCTTTACAGCGTGTCTCCTGCAGCCCCGCAACGTGGACCTGGTGATCCAAAAGTTGGGCTCTGACTCGAGCCCCCTTGCTGGAGATGTCCAGGTGAAGGTCTGTGGAGGTAAAGTCGCCCACCATGGACTGAGCGTTGTACTGCACGATGTTGAGCTTCAGCGTGCCCTTGTTGTAGTTATCTGCGGTAAGGTCGGGGATGTGGTCTGCGTCGGCCAGCTGGGGCAAGACGTGCTCCTCGAGCTGTCCATGCCTCCATGGTGGGTAAGCATGTAGGTCCTTGCACGCAGGGTTAGCCATCCAAGCCCATTCGAGTGTGCTGGTATACCGTACCATGTCAACTAGCTCTTCCGCGGGTGGTGGTGGCGATGGTTGGAGCGCCGCATATTTTGACAAAATATCTGCTGCTTCGTTCCAGGGTGCATCTCGATGCGCATGTGTGTGCTCGAATCTGATGGCCTTTGTGAGCTGTAGTTGCTGGAATAATATACGTGTAAACCTCGCGAGAGGGCGGTTCCTACACGATCTGATCCGCGATGTTCCAGCTGCTGCTCCCAGAGCCGCGGTGTTGTCGCCGATAATGACGATCTCCTGCTCATCGTCCTCCTGGATACATGCGATGCCTGCCCAGAGCAGCGCTCCCAGTTCGGGGCTGGTGCTGGAGGTGATGTTGTTGGCCATTTCCTCGCTGACAGACAGGGCGTGGTTGGAATACATGTGCCTGTAGTAGGCGATGCCCTGGTCGTCTTCTCTCAGGTGTACCACTGCCCATGCCGATGTGCCAGGTGCTTTGGCGTGGTAGGACGCGTCGGTGAAGTAGTAATGCCGCTTCACAGACGTCGAAGGTCTCGAGGGGGCAAGGTGCCTCACCGCCAGCCTGGTGTGCTCGTGCAGGTCGTGCTCCTCGAGGTCGTAATGCCATGTCAGCTTCTGGATGTGTTGTTGAAACTGCGTCGGTAGGAACTGTGGTGATCCAATGTTGACGAAGCGTCGCTGCGTGCTGTTGCTGTCTCTGCGCAGGTCGGTTTTGTGCGCTTGCCCGTGTGTTGCTGGTCTAGTTCTTTGTCGTCGTCTCCTCCTGCGCTCCCAGCGCAGGTAGTCGTCGCTGTACTCGCTGTCAGTGCTAGTGCGTTGGTTGTCTCGAGCGTCGTCCGCCGTTATGCTGCGCCTAGTTGGGATACGGAAGGGGTGCATGGCTGAGGTTGTGCGTCGTTGTGGTGCGGGGATGGGTTGTTGCTGTCCCGTCGGCTGACCGCTAGCTCCGTGGTAGCTCCTGAACGGCAGCATTGCTCGTCGGGCTTGCACGTCCCCCTGTGGCTGGGGGTGTTGTCTGGTATTAGTCGTTGTGTCTGGGAGTGGTTGCTCGGTCTCCAAGTGGTCGGCTGGCTTGTAGGGCTTGGCCCCCGTCCGCGTCGTGCTCCTCTCCCGCGGGGTCGGTCGTCTTTGGCAGCACTTCTCATCGGCGTTCAAGTTGTCCGATCCAGCCCGCACGGCCTGACTGAACAGGGGCTCGTGTGATTGGGCATGGAGCATGCTGTCACGTAGGCGATGAGTTGTGCCGCCAGGAGGGTCGCTTGGGTTCCGTGGTGGAGGGGTGGGTGGTACTGGCTCTGCCCGCTGCTCGTGAGGGTCTAAGCTTGATTTGGCTGGTGTCGGTGGCGGGAGTGTAAGTGATTGGTCCTCGTTGGACCTGGTTGGGCGCCCCAGCACGACATCACTGACGCGAGAGCAAGGCGTCGACCACCCTCCCGTCGGAGGCATGCCCTCGCGTCTTCGCACCTGCAAGGGGGAGTCAACCCGCAGCTGCTCGGGGAGAGCAGGTCCGCCCGTCGACGGCCTTGCAGAGTGAGGCGACCCCGCGCTGACACGCCCACGCAGACAGGTCCTGGTCGGTACGTTGTGTTTTTTGGGCTCGTCAGAGTATTGAGTATGCTCTGCTGCTGTGGATCGAGGCGCTGGCCTCCAAGTAGTACGCGACCTCGGGCAGCTGCTGCGGCGCTCTCGACTCGGGCACCCGCTGGCGAATTCCAAGTCCCGCTCTTCAGGGTGTTCCGCTCCAGGGGGCTGAGTGCTATCTGGCCGTGCGTCGTCCTCGCTGCTGCTGCTGTCCGCAAGCGCCTCGAAGGAGTTCTTGGTCAGCATCGCTCCAAGGTCTGGGCGCATCGCCGCCCTAAGCGCTTGTCTGAGTACTCTTTTGCGCCTCGCCACTCTTCTTGCTTTTGCAACTGCTGTGTCGACGTTGAGGTGCGATTCTTCTGGTGTTGGGCTGATGCCTTTGCTGTCGAGGTATGTATCTTGTATTTGCTATAGCTCGTAGGCTTGTATGGGTCCATGCTGTATCTGTCTGGTGTGGTCAGTGCTTGGTTGTGTCGTGGTGTGTGCATTTAATTTGGCTGTCGCTGGTGGACTAGCCAGCCCCCTAGGGGTCCTTATGCTTGTCATGTGGTCTGCTTGTGAGCCCAAGTGGCTGGTGTCGAGAGGTTGGCGAGAGGGCCAGGCTCCGTCGACTGCAAGTGTGGGATGCTCCCAGAGTACCCGGCGCTGGGAGACCTCCAGATGTGGTAGATCTGATAGTCTCGACCTGCTGCCTGGGTCCTCCTCCGCGTGGCTGTGCTGCCAGGATTGCGACGCCGCATGGGCCGCCGCGGGTCCCGCGAAGTGGGGTGTCGATCCTGGCGTGGCCAAGGGGTGTCGCCTTGGTCCATTCTGTTGGCACTGCGGCTGGCTGCTCGAGTAGCTCTCCCACTCTTGTTGCAGCCTCACCCCGTCGCGGTGCTGGTTGCCTGCCTGGACCCCGCTGGCAGTGGGGATCACGGCCTGAGGGAGTCGCTCAGGTCCGCGCTTGGTGCGCTCAAACTTGGTGTCGCCGTTCTGTGGGTGGTCCCCACCCTTGCCCACAGTTGCGACGTCTAGGGAGCTAGTAATGCAGGTGGTTCGTCTGCTGCGTCTTTTGAGTCGGGGCTCCCTAGTAGAGCGTTGGTGGTTTGAAGCGGATGCGGCATCCCCCAGGCTCGCATCGGCTTGGACGTAGCTATGTAGTGTGATGGAGGCTAGGTGCGATCGTGTGCGTGCGGCCAGGGGCCGTGGGTGGGGGTCGTTGGGCGTAGGCTCGTCACCGCAAGGGTCTCTGAGTCTGGGCCCGGTGTGGCTGTCTGGACGCAGGTCTGGGCCAGTTGCCCCCCAGCCTGCGTGCTCCTCCTCAGTTTTTTGACAGTCGACCTCCGTCGAGGTCGCTCTCGCCGCTCTCGATGAAGGATGCCACCCTGTCGCCTGGGTCCGCGAAGCCATCGTCTGCGTCGCAGATCCTGACCTTTTTCGGCTGGCTCCTCGCCCTCCTGGGCTCCCTTGGCTGCTTCAGGCTACCTCTGCATGGAGGTGCCGAGCTCGTCCTCTCTGGCGTGCCCAGGTGGAATCGCGGTGGTGGCAGCCGTGGCTCGTGTGGCTCGGTGGGCGTGATGTCCTCAATCGGCATCCGTGGTGGTGTGCTGGGGCAAGCATCCTCGTCGCGGCTGAGGTCGATGAACAGCGTCGTCATGGGGGTTTTGGCTGGCTGTGATCGCTGTTGTGGGGTCTTGTTTGGCGTGAGAGGCGTGACGGGCGGAAAAAGTATGTGTCTTGGCGTGGGCTGTTCTGTCGGGATGGGTGAGTCGGCTGGTATCGTTGGTGAGAGTGAGGCGAGGTCTGTCGGGGCTTCGTCCTCCTTCTCCTTGCGCAGGCCTTGGCGGAGCTTCGTCTCTTCGTCCTGCAGGTCGGCGTCGTCGGATTCGCCAATTGGGATGCAGTCGCTGTTCGCCCGTGCGTCGAGCTGCCCTGGGTACGAGAATAAGCCGACGCTGTTGTGCTCCTCGGTGTGCGGGCGTTGTAGAGGTGGTGGTGGAGGTAGCGGACACTCTTCGGTGGATGTCCTCGGCACGAAGCTTTGGTCCTGGAAGCTGAGGTCGTCGCACGACGAGAGGGTAGGCTCCTCTGGCGTTGGCATCGACGATGTGTGGGACCTCTCTCCAAATCCCACCTCGGCCAGCTCCTCGAGGTACGGCTGTAGTTCTGGGTGTGGAAGTTCGTACTGGCTAGGTAGTAGCCGAAGTAAGTCTGCCTCCAGTTGCTCCCTCTGGTACGCGCCCTCCTGCTCCGCCATGCCTTGGTCGCGCTCACTCGTGACTGGGTCTTCCATGAGGTCGTCCGTCATGTCGATTAGCAGGTCCTCGTCCACTTGTCCTCCTGCTCCCCAGGCGTCCCGTAGTGCGTTCTGGAGTCCTGCCGTTTGCAAATCATGTGCGCGTTGGAGGTCTTGTAGTTGCTGCTGCCTCTGTGCGTCGCTCATATACTGGTTGTGGGCGTAGTGCTGCGCCACGGCCTGGATCTCCTGCTGGTGCTGGTGCTGCAGAGTGCTGTGGTACTGCTGCGTTACTTGGTTCTCCACCTCCTGCTGATGCTGTAGTGCTTGGAGCTCACTTGTGGCCGCTGCTTGTCGCTGCAGTGCCACCTCCTCCATCCTTTGGGCTTTGTCCACCGCTTCCTGGTGCTCCCCGACGCGCTCCAGGGACTTTTCCTGCTCGTGCTGCATCTCGTATGCCTTCGCCTGGATGGCTGCGTTCTCCAGGTTCAGGACGACCCGCATCGCTTCGCGCCTGTTGGCTTCCTCCTGGTGCTCGTAGGCCATCTGCTGGTAGTTCACTGCGATCCGCAGCTCCTCATCCTTGTAAGCGCTGCGACGGGCGCGTCGCTCCTGGTACTCCGCCTCCGCCATCTCCTGCGTCGCCTTTTCGTTGTGCTCCTGCGCCATCTTGTACCACTGGGCCTCCTGAGCCGCCATCTGTCTCACAGCTTGCTCTTCCTGCCTGGCCTTCTGGACCTGCTGCGTGTAGATGGCCGCTCTTATCTGGTCTTCCTTGTGCATCTCCTCACGTAGTGTCTTCTTTTCCAACTCAATATGCATTTGCAAGTCCACGAGCATCCCTTTGGCCCTTTCCTCCTGTGTCCTCTGGGTGCCTCTTTGTGCTTCGTATGCTTTTGCTTCCTCCTCCTCCAGCTTGGCGTTGTGATGCCGCTTGAGCGCGTTAACCTCCCATGTGTGCCACTCCTCCTTCTTGGCCAGCTGCACTTCGGTCGTGTGGTACATCTTTTGCGCCATGGTCTGCTCGTAGGCCTTCAGCTCGCTTTTGTGCTTGAGCTCTGCTTGTGCCAGCAGGTCGCTTTGCTGCTGCTCCTTTTTCTGCTGCGAGTCGAGCCTCTCGGTCAGTCTCCTGATGGCGTCTTTGATCTCGTCTGGTGCTGCTGGGGCTGGTCGTGGCTGCTGAGCTGCTGGGGCTGGCTGAGCTGTGGCTGGCTGGGCTGTGGCTGGTACCGCTGGGGCTGCTGATGGGTCGCGCCTTCTCCTCGCGGCCAGGTGTGGCGTGCGTCCTCTGGTGGGATCATGACTCCCCTCTTCCTCTGACGATTCCTCCTTTGCGCCCGCCGACTTTGCCATTTGATCTCTGGTTTCCCTCATCAGGGTCTTGTAGACCCTGATGGTTCTGGCGGCCGTCGCCTCCTGGTCGAGCATCTTGCTGAGCCGCTTCTCCATCTCGGCATGATCCTCCTCCAGCTTTTCCAGCGTAGCCCTGAGCTGCTTCATGCGCTCTTTGTGGGGCAGGACGAAGGATATGTTCGTGGCGGTGATCGCCGCTTCCTGCTCGAGGCTGGTTGTGCACAAGCCCGCCAGCCTAGCACCAGCGATGTTCTCGGAGAGGCGACCCAGCCTGTGGCACTTCGTCTTGTACCACACGAACCTCATCTCCTCGTCATCTGGTGGTGCGGACCAGCTCTCGTGCTCCATCGCGACGGCGAAGGAGACTGGCGTGATGCTGTCCAGGACTGCCTTCTGCTGGGGGCTGTACTGGAAGCTGCCGATGTGGGCTGATGCAGGAGTGTCGAGCTGGTCCCTTCTTTTGCGCCTGCTGCTTCTCCTTCTGGCTGAGGCGCTCCTCCATGGCGCACTGTGCTTCCAGTGCTGGTCGCTGTCGCTTCGCTGCTGGTGCTGTGGGTGCTTTTGCTGGTGCTGGTGTTGGGCTGGCTGGTGGTGGTGCTTGTGGGTCTGAGGCTGCTGCTGCTGCTGCTGCTGACTGTGCTGCCTCTTCTGAGAGTTGTGCTGATGGCCATCCCCGAGGGCCCACTCCCAGGGCCGCCCTCCGATGGCTCCGTAGTCGCCAGTCCAGTCATTGGCACTGCTGCTGCGTCTGCGCTGGCGCTGCGCCTGGGCTGTGGACCCTGCTCCTGTCCACCTTTTCCCAGGGCCGCGCCGCGACGCCTCGAGGTGTATGGTCCCTGCTCCTGACCACCTTTCCCTCGAGGCGTCGCGCTGCTGCTTCCAGTTCTGCTCCATGGCGTGCTGCTGGTGGCGCTGGGGCTGCTGCGCGCTGTGGTGGTTCCCCAGGAGGTCCTGCGCTGCTGCGAGGCGTAGTAGCACCCGAGCTTGTGCACGACGCTCACGTGCTCTTCGATGCCAGGCGCCCTCCTTGGGCGTGGCTGCGGCTGGTCGCGGCCTCCGCGGCCGCTGTCCTGCGGCTCGGGCGGCGCGCCTGAGCCCTGGCCGTTGGGGGGAGGCCGCCGCGGCGGCGAGGGGGCGACGACGGTGCCCCTGCGCGGCGGCGGGCGGGAGCGGCGGCCCCCCCACTCCTCAGCCAGTGGCTTCCTCTGCCTCCTCTGCCTCCTCCCTCCTCCTCTCTCCTCCCTCCTCCCTCCCCCACTTCGGCATGGAGCAAAGGGGTGGTGGGAAGAGAGGGGGGGGCCCAGAGGCGGTTCCTGGCCGCCCCCGGGCTCCTGGCGGGCCCGTCCGAGGCCCAGGGGGCGCCAGAGAGCGGCCTCGGGATGAGAGGCGGGGTCTTCGCGAGAGCCCTGGAGTCCAGGATCCCCTTGAGGCCCAGACCCCAGAGGAGGACAAGCCCATACGGCTACCTTTCCCTCGTTTCCTCCTTTTTCGGCCTCCTGGGAGGACCTCGTCGCCACCGCTGGAGTCGCCTCGAATCAGAACGCACCACGGGAGAGGTCTGTGGAGCATTTGGTTTGCCCAAGACTCCTGCGAGTCATGAAAAGATGACGACGGGAGGTTTTTTCTCGTGTCCGGCCGCTGGGGGCCCTTACCCGAGCCTCGGGATGCAGAACCGGCCCCTGGAAAAGGGTTGAGGTCTCTGGGGGTCGACGTTGCGAGGAAAACGGGTCCTGAGGCCAGTGCCCTTCTCCTTCGTGCCCAGTCTTCCCACCCCCTCCTCCTCCTCTTGCTCCTCCTCCTCCTCCTGCTCTCCTCCTCCTCCTCCTCCTCCTCCTCCTCCTCCTCCTCCTCTCCTCCTCCCTCCTCCTCCTCCTCCTCCTCCTCCTCCTCCTCCCTCCTCCTCCTCCTCCTCCTCCTCCTCCTCCTCCTCCTCCTCCTCCTCCTCCTCCTCCTCCTCCTCCTCCTCCTCCTCCTCCTCCTCCTCCTCCTCCTCCTCCTCCTCCTCCTCCTCCTCCCCTCCTCCCCTCCTCCTCCACCTCCTCCTCCTCCTCCTCCTCCTCCTCCTCCTCCTCCTCCTCCTCCTCCTCCTCCTCCTCCTCCTCCTCCTCCTCCTCCTCCTCCTCCTCTTCCTCCTCTCCCAGGTGCGAAGGGTCGTCATGGAGGGGGGCGGTCCTGCCCCATCCGAAGTCTGATGAAGGGTACGTAGAGTTTGTATGCCAGTTCCCAAAGAGGGGCACCGGTTTGTCTCGTAGTCATCCGCTGATGCCGCCAGCACTAACAGCTAAAGGCTCTTGTCGTAGACGAATTCGAGTGCATTCCTCCTGTCAGGACGTGCGCTGTCTTAGGAGGCGGAGGAGGCCCACTGTCGCAGACGATGTTGATTGCCAGTCGGGACGTAGGAGAGCGACGTGGGCCACAGCAGAAAACCCACGACAGAGGTTGTCGAGGAGTCTGGCCCCAGCCAGCGCATGATAGTGTCATCCCTCTCTCGCTCACCCTCACCCCGCCCTCCCTCCGCCCTCGTCCTTCTCCTCTCCTCCCTCATTCCCCCCCGCCATACCCGTCCGCCTCATATCTGGCCTCAGTCGCCGCAAGACTGCGTGTGAGGGATCTCCGCAGCGTTCGTTCATTCATTGCGTTCGTGCCTGCGCGAGTCTCATGTTGCAATGGTGTGCGCATATGGACAGCGCTATGGCTCACATGCGCTTCGCATAAGAAGTCGAGCATGCAATGTATCAGGCATTGTTGTCACGATGTAGATTGGAGCTTCCGTCCTTCAATAGCTCCAGATTCGGAAGCACTCGTTGCACACGGTCCCTGTTCTTGATAATTCCGGACGCTGCCTTCAGGCCCGGTGGAATGTATCTTCTCTTTCCTTTGTTAACGTAGTAGCATTTCTACCGCGTGCGTCTGGGCGTTCCACCAGGTTCCTCGTCGGCGCCTCACACAGTACAGTGCGGGAAAATGTTATGTTTGCATACGTATGGGGCATGACTCGCGCAATCTCGCCCAGACCCTTACGTTTGAAGTTGTTCAGCATTTATCTTTGAAAGTCAGCGGGGAGACGCACAACCAAGGAAGTGTCAAGCGGGAGCCCAATCTAGAAAAGCAGCCGCCTTCCATCCGTGTGACGGGTGTACATGTGCGCTTGGGCGTATAATATGAGCGAGAATCAATCGAGAGCCGCCCTCCATCTGCAGAAATTGTGCTGCAAATGTTGGGAACTTGTGGAACTGTTTTGCGCGGCGCTGGGACGAGAGTCACATCTTGAAGCCGACAACACGCATAGCGCTCAGGCGAAGGCACATACTGGAAACTAGTCGCCCTCCATCCATGTGATTGTTCAGGGCTGGGCCTAAACGCTGTTTTGCTGGACTTCGGCTGTGTTTTGTTGTTTTTGTTCGTTTTGGCAGGGAGGTACAGGAAAACAGGTATAGCAAACCATACAACAAAACGAACACAAAACGAAAAACAACGTTTAGGGTCGACCCTGTTGGGCATTTCAGGCTTGTGGTCATACGTGGTGAGGTCGCCGGTCGAAACGCCCGGCCCGCCTGGCCGACACGTCCAGTGGCGCGGCGTGGAGGAGTTCTGCGCAAGGGAAATGTAGGGAGGAGGTGGGGAAGAGGAAAGCGGCGAGGAGGAAGAGGAGGAGGTGAGGAAGAGGAAGGCGAGGAGGAAGAGGTGGAGGGGTTGGGAGGAGGTCTATTTCCCCCCTCCTCCTTATTCCAAACATCTGCCTGTTTCATCCTCCCGCTTTCTGTGTCGCTTCTTTCCTTCCCTTCTCCCGATCTTTTTTTGCCCACGAGCAGTCATCATGAATAATGGTCTTTCCCTTGCAGCGTCTGGGTTTGAATTTGAATGTTGTCAAGCCGTTTAGGAGTTTCCGACACCCCAAGACGGGCACCCACAATTTCCCCGAGACTGTTCTGGAGGCCCTGAAGTTCCAAGACCGCGCAAGAGGTTCCACGACTGCTTCACGCTGCGCCCAGTGCCCCAAGACGATCCCAAGAAGGGTCCAAGAGATTGAACACGAACCACGAATTCGAGTTTTCTGCCCAAGTAGGCCCCCTGCAGACATCCTTCTCAAATAATTGCCACCTAACATGACAGTGGCGGAATTGCCCGAAACATTTGAGTAAATCACAAGTTGCAAGTCCAACGCCTGCTGTTTTTTTACCTACTCACAGATTTGACGAGTTTGATTTGTTCAAAATAGAACAAAAGTCCAGGGCCGCAATCCCTGGACATCGACATCACTGCTGGGTTTTGAATAAACGAACACAAGTCTCAATGAACATTCAAGCGGATGGATTCAATGAGAGGTAACTGGCTTCAACAAGCGAAAACCCGAGCATCAGTAACCGAGAAGCAGTTCCAGCAAGCGAAGACAACGCTTCCAATCAACACGACCTTTGGTTTCAATGAAAACCTGATTCCATGACATTGATGCGCCAATGACTTTTCGATTGAGGTTGTCTTTTTGCCTCCAGTTGCCATCTGCGACTCAGGCTCACGTCTCTCCGATGTTTGTTCTTATGGTACCGATATGTACTCAAGACTGTTTTGGGAAGTATCCCGAATTTCCGTTCAAACGTCGCGCCCATCATGTTGTTGCAACATTATTCTCGGCCGACCGCATCCCGAACCCACTCAATGGCGTCATAATTAACTGTGGTAATCCAGGCGGCGGACTTCAGGGCAGTTATGATGGCAATATTTGTTTGACATTCGCATTATGTCTAACTCTAACCCTGCCCGACAACAACCGATTGGCGTTTTCAACGACATCTTTGACAACAAAGTCGGCGCATGGTAATCACGGTAAAGGAAATGCGTGACAGAGCGCGTTGGAATTTGAATTGGCGTCGTGTATTTCCAAAGCGCGTTGGTTGAAACGACATTGTTATTCATGTTACTGGTCGTCCTCAATGTTGCCGGAAATCTTTGTTTTCCCGATATTTACCAGAGATTTGCAGCAATAGATTTCTAATGGTCGCACAAGAAAGCATCATGACTCCCCAGGGGGGTCCGGGCAGGATCCGGGGAGAATCCGCGGATCCGCTAGTAACTATGGGGAAAGCACCACTGAGGCTGAGGCTGAGGCCCCCAGCGCTGCCAGTGACTATGGGGAATGCACCACTGAGGCTGAGGCTGAGGCCCCCAGCGCCGCCAGTGACTATGGAGAACGCACCACTGAGGCTGAGGCTGAGGCCCCCAGCGCCGCCAGTGATTATGGGGAATCCACCACTGAGACTGATGCTGAGGCCCCCAGCGCCGCCAGTGACTATGGGGAATCCACCGCTGAGGCTGAGGCTGAGGCTGAGGCTGAGGCTGAGGCAGGCTGAGGCTGAGGCTGAGGCAGGCTCAAGCTGAGGCTGAGGCTGAGGTTGAGGCTGAGGCTGAGGCTGAGGCTGAGGCTGAGGCTGAGGCTGATGCAGGCTGAGGCTAAGCCGAGGCTGAGGCTGAGGCCGAGGCTGACGCAGGCTGAGGCTGAGGCAGGCTGAGGTTGAGGCTGAGGCTGAGGCCGAGGCTGACGCAGGCTGAGGCTGAGGCAGGCTGAGGTTGAGGCTGAGGTTGAGGCTGAGGTTGAGGCTGAGGCTGCGGCTGAGGCAGACGCTGAGGCAGACGCTGAGGCAGGCTGATGCTGAGGCAGGCTGAGGCTGAGGCTGATGCAGGCTGAGGCTGAGGCAGGCTGAGGCCGAGGCCGAGGCTGAAGGCAGACTGAGGCTGCACACGCTGACGCAGGCTGATGCTGAGGCAGGCTGAGATTCCCAGGTTATTTTTTGAATGCGAGGAGCCAACTGTAGCCCACTTCGTGTTCTTCGTGTTCCCAGAACACACCTCGGGCTCCCCGCCGTCAAGGCGCAACTCCCCCCTGGGGTTCAGGAGGAGTCGGAGGGGGGGAACGGGTGGGAGGAGCAGGGGGACGTGCAGGAGGAGGAGGAGGAGGAGGACGAGCAGGAGGACGAGCAGGAGGAGGAGGACGAGGACGAGCAGGAGGAGGAGCATGAGGAGGAGGAGCAGGAAAAGGAGGACGAGCCGGAGCAGGAGGAGGACGAGGAGGGGGAGGAGGACGAGCACGAGGAGGAGGACGACCAGGAGGAGGAGGAGGAGGAGGAGGACGGACGAGCAGGAGCAGGAGGAGGACGAAGAGGAGGAGGAGGACGAGCAGGAGGAGGAGGAGGACGACGAGGAGGAGGAGGAGGAGGAGGAGGAGGAGGAGGAGGACGACGAGGGGAGGGCGGCCGGCTGCCCCGGCCGGTTGCCCCGGCCGGTCGCCGCGCAGCCATTTCGGCCTTCGGAGGGGGAGGCGGGGGAGGAGGGGGAGGACGAGGGGGGGGCGCTTCTGCTCGGCGCGTTCTGATCACCTCCGCAAATCTCTGGGGCGCCCCCCCCGCCGCGAGAAGCAGTGACGGGGGGGCGCCCTGGCCAGGGCGCGTTCTGACCACCTCTTCGATCATCCTCCTTGATCCTCCTCCTCGATCCTCCTCCGTCGCCGTCGTCGCCGTCATGACGGCGAGAAGCGGTCATGGGGGGGCGTTTTGGCCAGGGCGCGTTCTGACCATCTCCGCAAATCTCTTAGGCCCCAGAATTCTACAACAGGACTCCTACATGAATCTCAAGGGCAATGCTTCCAGATATGCTTCTAAACATCGCTGTTAGGTTGCTTTGCCGGGACAGTTGTCTTCCTCTCCGGCGGCCGCAGATTCGGACCGGAACCGCCAAGCGCCGATTCCCGCAAATTGGACGGGCGAAACCACAAGTGCATGGCTCACCACAGCGCCGATTCCCGCAAATTGGACGGGCGAAACCACAGGTGCGCTCAGCACAGTCACAGGAGGAGGAAGAGGACATGAGGAAAACGAGGAGGGCGCGGCCGCCGGATTAAAAACTCCCGAGTTCGTGCAGCGGGTTTGCCAGAATACAGTGGGAGGATTTGGTTTGCCATTGATCGAACAAGAGAAGGGAAACATATAAATGATAAGAAGAAGCGATATGAGATGTGTGGAGAGATCATGGTCCCCGCCATGATATCCACCCCCTTTTGACATCCAAAGCTTGCTTTTATTTCGTGGTCGTCGAGCAGGTCAGATCTTGCGATGATGACCTGCTCGACGACCACGAAATTCATTGTACATTCCTTGTGTGCAGCCCCGGGGCTCCCGATTCCAGTGGGACACTCGGAACATGCCCTTGCAGGCCGTGGACGCCTTACGCTTGCACATTATGCCGCGTTGTTTCCTTTTTTCCCCCTCTCTTTGTATCCCGTTTCTTTCTTCCCCGTTTCCCCTCCCCCCCTCTTGCATTCTGCTTCCACGTTACCCATGCCTCGACTTCTCGTTTTAATTTTCCCATTAATGCGAACGATGCTCCAACTCCGGTCTAACACGGCTCCCAGTGGCCAAAGAACTCTTCCAGGAGGCCCCGAAAAGGCCGAAACGTAAGGAAACTCTACGCATGTGATTTTCTAATCATTTCGCTTCCGATGGCAATCCGAATCCTCAAGACGGCTCCAAGATAGCTCAAACACGCTTCAAGGACGCCCCATGAACGCTTCAAGAGGCGATATCTTCGACTCCCGATGGGGGAACGTGAATGACCGCTTCTTTCGTGATCGATGTCCCGCAAAATGGCCCCGAGAGCGCTCCCAAGGCACCCAAGAGCGCTTCAAGAGGCTTGCATTGGGGGACCCTCCTGTTGCATGCTGAATATATGTATATATATATATGTATATATATATATATATATATATATATATATATGTGCTGCGATTTTCTCGTCTGCGCTTTTCTGCAATGGCGTATTTTAATACATAGCCGCATTAAGTAATTCTACACACTTCGCGTAATCCCGCCAGTTTTCTAGAAATGATGTTTGCAAGAATTGCCTCGATCAGGGAATTGAAAAGCAAGCACAATCGATTTGGAATTATGAGAAAATATAGTTTTAACGTCTTCACCAATATATTGAACCAAATTCGATTCGTTGTAAATAGCCAGGAAAAATAACGGCGCACACGGGAATGCCTCAATATTTGTTTATTGTTGGCTTGTTTAGTAAGCTACATCGAGCTAAACATGTTGCAATTCAAAAAAAGATACCACGTGAACGCGATATTCGAAAACACGTATTTCAGAATCATCGCATAATAAAACGCAATGACGTCTGGGTAGTTCCCAACCATCTTGTGGTGTTGGGTCCTCGTTTTGAAGAGACAGCGCCCCGCGTCCCACCTCCTCTCCTCCTCCTCCCCCTCCTCACCTTCCTCCCTCCTCCCCCTCCTTGCCTCTGCTCTCGACACACCCCTCACACGTTTCGTAGCCCCATAGGGAGCTCCACCGAAGGTCCCAGTGGCACAGCCCGCATGCGGTTCCTCCACCTAGGGCAGCGTTTCGTAGCCCCATAGGGAGCTCCACCGAAGGTCCCAGTGGCACAGCCCGCATGCGGTTCCCCCACCCAGGGCAGGGTTTCGTAGCCCCATAGGGAGCTCCACCGAAGGTCCCAATGGCACAGCCCGCATGCGGTTCCCCCACCCAGGGCAGCGTTTCGTAGCTCCATAGGGAGCTCCACCGAAGGTCCCAATGGCACAGCCCGCATGCGGTTCTCCCACCCAGGGCAGCGTTTCGTAGCCCCATAGGGAGCTCCACCGAAAGTCCCAGTGGCACAGCCCGGATGCGGTTCCCCCACCCAGGGCAGCGCTTCGTGGCCTTATAGGGAGCTCCACCGAAGGTCCCAGTGGCACAGCCCGCATGCGGTTCCCCCACCCAGGAGAGCGCTTCGTGGCCCCATAGGGAGCTCCACCGAAGGTCCCAGTCGCGCAGTTTGCATGCGCTCCCCTTCCCCCTTCCACGCAGGGCAGCGTTTCGTGGCCCCATAGGCATTTCCCCCGAAGGTCCCAGTGGCGCAGTTCGCATGCGTCCAGTATTGTGTTTCGTGGCCCCATAGGGAGCTCCACCAAAGGTCGCAGTGGCGCAGTTCGCATGCGTCCTCCCCACACCCAATACAGCTTTTCGTGGCCCCATAGAGAGCTCCACCAAAGGTCCCAGTGGTGCAGTTCGTATGCGTCCCCCCCCACCCAGTACAGCGCTTCGTGGTCCCATAGGGGGCTTCCCCGAATGCGATACCCACAACTGCATATGGTTGGGTCACACCAATTATGATCTTTTTGGGGCGGTGGAGCAATAGTTAATTCACCACGTAGGTGGTGGGTTTTTGTTATTGATTCTTGGCTTATAGACATAACATGAATAAATTTGCGAACTCGGGTGATGCAGCATTATTGTGCCCAGGAACTACCTAATCATCACTTCGGATTCTGGACAAAATTGCAACTGAAACGGGTATGAAAATATTGGGAATACCACTCCGCATATTATAATACACATTTGGAGGTAAATTGGTGTCAACATCTACTGAATCCCACTAGCCCTTTAGGGCGTCGGCGGTTTAACGACTTCCTTCCTTTTCGGGGGAGCGTCCAAGATCGACCCATGGGGGGGCAAAAAATTCGACACCCCTCACGAGGATCGTGGCTCCTTAGGGAGGGGCTGAAATTTAGGAACACCTCTTTCGTTGATCGATCAAGATGGCTCCGAGAGACGTCTTGGATCTCCTCTTGGGCCCTGCACGCGGGCGGACGGAACGCCGCCCGCAAGGCCCAAGAGCCTACTAAAACGCTCAAATATACTTCTAAAACGCCACCAGGGAAGAACTTCTAAAACGCCACCAGGGAAGAGGAAAATGAGGAGGAAGAACAGGAGGAGCAGGAGGTGAGGGAGGAGAAAGAGAGGAGGAGGAAAAAGCGGAA